>VUQS01031591.1:0-23754 GCA_015108495.1 Heterochromis multidens | reverse complement strand
AATCAGTACTTCAAGAGATATGGCATATGAGGATCATTAGTCACATTTTCAGTGATGTAAACCCAAACATCATTATAAAATCCTAATTTTCCAATGTTTTAGAGCTGTATTCAATAAATGTTTTAGAGCTATATTCAATAAATGACAATAAATGACTTCATTTATCCCGTTTAAGTTATTTTTTTCTTTTGGTTTTACTTTTTTCTTTCATGCTCTTCTTCTTGTGAAATTAAGACAAATGGCTGACAAAACTGGTTTAAGGTCTATATGTTGTGGTAGTGAAAAGACTTTAAATCGGTGTATATTGTTCAGAAATTTATATACCTATATATTTTGCTTTATATAATTTTGTTTTTGCTTTGATCATCACTGGTCTAGAAGTTAACAAGCCCATTAGTAAAATAAATCAATCTGCAAATGGTACAACATAGATAAAAGCAAATGAGTAACTGTATATAAGCATGTATAGAAATTTTTGATAACTCAGCCCCAATGAATAGCCCATACTCAGCATTATATTTATATTACATATGTTTGCCTCTCTTGAAGGATGTGGCCCTTCTCTTGTTAAAATGCATACATAAGCTTTTCATAACTTCCTCCCTGCACTTCAGCAAAATTTAAGTGTAAATGCAAACAATTATCACTATGACAAACTTGGATTATTCTGAATAGTGGATCTGAAAAGGACTGAATCTGAACAGCTCTTGATAGAGTAATGTTTAAGTATGAATGTTTGCAACAGCTGCAATTTTAAGTCTACCAGACACTTCAAACACAGTAATTAAGATGTTTAAACAGGCAAACATACCACTAGTGTGAAGACTTTGCAGTAAGAAATTCTCAAATAAATATTGTGTGTTTTTGTCCGGCCATGAGGTCTTTTGGTTTCAGAAGTGTGTGGCTGAACAGATATAGTTCCCTGGCTGCATCTTATTTTAGTTCCTCACAGAGGATGTTTTCTCCATCTCTTTTCTTCCAGGGCTGTTGATCTAAAATCCACCATACTTACACATATCTAAGGCAAACTTTCATTTGTGAAGATTTGGGAATGGAATGTTGTGAGTGTAAAAAAATATAATAGATGTTATGTTGTTGAACTTGATATCATCAAAATGAAAGCTTAAAAATAAGAGATCAAAACTGAGTTTGCTTTGAGGAACATAGTTCATAGACAGTCACAGTAACAGCTGCTTTGTGTAACTGTTTGGACATTTCCTCTGTGTTTTAATCTATTATTCATGAGTAGTGCTGCTCTCTTACAAAAAAAGATTAAACAACCCATTTAGTACTTCCTTTGCTGTAAGTATATAATGCAGTAGATCAAATATATCAAAAATAAACTAAAAGAAATACATTTTACTCATAAGAGTATTTGGGGTATGTAACTGCCCATATTCATTATATCTTCTTGCAAGATCTTTATGTCTAGCCTTTGCTTTAATCATTGTAGTGAAAGCTTGATTTGAAAACTATGTAGTTCACGGCATCAGACTCGCAACACACATTCATTGGGCTTGCTATATAGGAGAAGCAGCTGTGTTTTATAATGCAGTTTGCATTCTCTGTTCCCCATTAAATCCATTCCTCAGGACAGACTTCAACTTGTGACCCCTCTATTAGCCCTTGTGCACAAGGCCTGGTGATTAGAGGAACATTAGGAAATTAAAGGCAAATTGCATTACCAGAGAAACAGATGGAGGTGCTGCTGAGGACCTAACATGCAGGACATGGAACCTGCTGATGCTCAGCCTTTCCATTCATTTATTGGCCAATGTATGGTGCTAAATGTCACCCTCAGGTAGCAGTTTCTCATGTGGCACATTCTGACAGAGCATGAAGCCTATTAATTATGCCGGAGTGTTTTAATCTTTGAGTTTCATTAGATGTATAGAATCAGTGCCATTTCAGCCCTCAGACTATCAAGCACATTTACTCCATATGAATAGCTGTACAACACACAACAACCTTGTTTACACACATAGGGGTTTTAAGGACTTATGTTCCCCAATACCCATCAGCCAAATATTAAAACCACCTGCCTGATATTGTGTACAATCCTCTTGAGCAGTGAAAACAGCACTGTCCAGTCAAGGCATGGAAGCAGGATTTCTGAAGGTTGTCTTGGCCTGTTTGTTGTGTTCCTCAAGCTGTTCTTGAGCAGTTTTTGTAGCGTGACAGGGCACTCTTGTCAGGAAGGATTGTTGCCACTAGTATGTGCTTGTTCTACAACAATTTTCAGTGGGTGATACAAGGCATAGTAACAGAACATTGTCTATAGTACATTACAGCGTTTCATTTTTCTCATGAAAATAGAGTGGATTAGAGGAAAAAACATCAAGATGCAGTCAAGTCAAAATGCTTAGGGTGACTTGCAAATTATTTATCCTCCTCAATATAATATCATCCCTCCCTTGACCTGATATGCACATTTCATGCTGAAGACAGACAGTACATTGCTAATCTACTATCTAATAGATGTAAACATTTAAGGTGCATTTAGTGCATCATATTTTGTCCTTATAATTTTGCTTGAATGATGGTATCAAGAAAAATAGGTGTAATTGGGATCATAAAACGAATTCAAGGCATTTCATATAATTTGCAATCTATTTGACAATAAATCTTTAAACCTTTTAACCACTATGATAAATTAGAAAATAAAAGCACATACAGGTTTAGCCTACATAATGTATTCCAAATTTCCTCTTATGAATGTCCATTCCCCTTCTGAGATAGCTTACGAGACATGTTTATATTTTAAATGTTGCTCGAGCAGAGCTCATTGTTCATCTTTAAATGGCATAGGCATGACAATGAAAGGTGGCTTTTGCACTTTGGAGATAAGAGTAAGATGCTTTTTCATAAATAATTTGACACAGACATTCCCTTTGCATGGTTTAATTCAATGAGATGAAAAGTATTTACCTAGTATACCATGTGTCCATTTATGCCTGGATGTCATGGTGTCTACTGCTTAGCTTCCTCAGACTGAAGGGGAAAAAATTTTGTATATTTCATTTAAAAACAAATTAAATATGCATTTTTTGTAGTCTCACCCATGTGCATATTGCTTGGAGTTATAGGAGTTATTCTTTATTTATTTAGGTTTAGTGGTGAAGGATTGCTAGATTTTTATTTTTATTTTTTGGTCAAATATTGCACTCAATATCTATTCACAGATTCCCAGAGACCAGATGTATTCACCAGTACAAACCCTAAATAACGAGCACCACCAAAGAGATATTTGTACACAGACAACAGGCCTTAATATAATTATGGCCTTCATTATATTATATCGACGTATATCTGTCTATGTATATTTAAATGTAGAAGCTACCAAAAATAGTAGTGAAACCTCTGTGATGCCTTTACAGATAATATTTGAAGTAAGCTCATCCCTATTGCAGTATCTAAATACACAAGGAAGTCAGTGTTTTATTAATAGGAACATCAGAACACCTTCACATTATAACACCAGACGTTTTCCTCCCCAGAAGCTAGCGCTGAAGTTGCTGTCATGTTTGGAGTCATTGCCAATTTAGCAAAAATCTGAATTCTTTTAAGAGCTATACTTAAGATTTGATCTGAGTGCTGTACATGTTAAGAAAAGGTTTAAAACTCAGCTGGGGTCAAGCACATTAATGGGCAAACACTTTAGACCTTTAAACTGAAGTAAAGATGTTTTCCAAAATAGTCCAGTAGAAACTGTATTTTTTATTTCTTTTTCTATTTCTCAGTTACTTTGATAAAAATTGTATTAGACAGAATAAAAAAAATCTAAATTACATTTGATGTAACCATTTGTCTTTATAAAAGCAGAAATTCTCCTTGTTAGACACTTATGAATTTGACTTTCATAGGTTTCATATGTTTCGGGAGTCTTTGTTTTTCTTGGTAGTTCTATACGACTGGTTTTGTGATTGGGATTGCTGGCATGAATTTGGGACTGATCAGATCTTTATAAATCTCCTTTCTAGTACTATGTGATGGATAAAAATCTAAACATCTAAAATACCTAAACGCTTTGCAAAATGTTGTATGTACTGTATATGTAATATACTATTCTGCAATAGCAAAATTACTTAAAAATATTTAATATTTTTAAGTAATATTAAATATTGTCACATTTGACCTCTGACCTCTCCTTCAAGGTAAATAGATTGATCCGAAGGTCAAAATGATAATAATGCTATATAGAACTATTTAAAACTAGCGGAGGTTTTTTGCTCTCTGACTGCTTTTTGTTCAGTGTATACCATTCTTAAAATCTTATACTGACATTGTAGGGGACATGTGTTATGTGTCATTTCCATAAAACTAAAGAAAAAATTATGGTAAAAAATGGGGAAGTTGAACCTTATTTATATAATGGATTTATAAAGTGGAAATTAAATCCAAATCAGCTCCTGCAACAAATAAAAATAATGTTGGATAAAAAAGAGGCTGTCAGAGTGGTTTTGACTGTTTCTTATTTTAAACAGAATCAGATTATCTGCCAAGCTTTCCTATAACTTGTGAAATAAAATATTAATTAATTATATATTACAATAGTTGTGAAGCATATTGAAATAGACTTGAAATCTTATTACTGGACCATCAGTGTCCAGTAATAGGAGTGTAACAGTGTCATTTTGTCACAGTCTGTATCTTACTAAATAATCACTCTGTTTTGATGCAACTGAAAGCAATGATTTATAGCCATCTTTGTAACTTTGAAGGTATGCTATGAATTTATATATTATTTTTAATATTTTAATATTTTTCTTTGTTCTTTCTGATCTTCGTTCATCAACTTTTCTTTTTATAATTCCTGATGAGCCAAGAAAGACAGGCTTTGATAACAATGATTGACCCAGTATGTGGGTTTCAAGCAGCCAAATTCTCATGGATAATTCTTCCTCTTTTTCTTTGTTCATGATTAGGTAGCTGGCACGTGGCAGCTTGAATAGTGCCCAGAAATTTGATTGTGTTAACACGATTGGTGTGAGGTTGGGGACTGCAAAGACCCATGGTAATCACCGCACAAGGATAAGTGATGTCTTCAAAGTAAATCAAACTGAAAAGACACAGCTCTACTTAACATGTCCCTGTAGTGATGTGAAGCTTTTTTTTAAGGGTTTTTAAGACACATCACAGAACGGCTGTTTACTGGTCTTTGTTTCCTCCTCCCACTTCTTCTTTATTCTGTGTGTGTGTGTGTGTGTTTATGCATGAGTGTCCTTGGTCAGGAATTTTGATACTTGGGCATTCATATTTTCAGCATTTTCTCAGCACATATTCACAGAGCCTGGGCCCACTGTATTAAAGTATTACACCTCTATCTGTCCCAGAGAACCATCTAATAGCCAATTTCATGCAAGAATGATGAAGACAAAAGTGGAGGGTTATTAGTGGAGAGGAGAATAGTTTGGTGTCACACATCAAGGATCTTTGATAAGAAGTGAACAGGGATAACTATGGGCAGTTGTAGAGCTGTAAGACAGTGGCAGGGGCTCCTTGTAACATAGTGATAAAGTAAACAAACCCACAACAAGGCAGAGGCATGTCTCACAGATTAATAAATGCACACAAAGAAAAAGGATTGACAGTCTTATTTGTGCTGGAGCTTACTCACAGAAAGCTATGGACTAGGTTGACATTTCAAATGTTTACATCAAAGCACAAAGCATTGTGCCTGCCTGGATGACTGGTACACCCATTAGCCTCTTAACATATGTCAACATTTTCTGGAAGAGCACACAGAACAAAGAAAAATACTGTTGAGTGTACTTAAAAAGGAGGTTCTTCTTCAAAGTAGACAAATTAAAGGAGAAGGAGAATAAGCATTTAACAAATAAGAGCTACTCAAAGAAACCTTTTCACCTCAACAATGTTTTGCTCCTCCATCCCATACTTGCAGCTCTCTGTGATGTCTGTCTTTTACTGAGGAAAGCTATGTTTTGGGTCACATCCCCACTTAGCAAAGAAATATAAAATGTGCAGCTGGTGTAGATGCATTTGGGCTCATGACACAAGTGGAACCCCTGTTCCAATTATAAAGACTGTGCTCACACGAATACAGTATTTACAAAATAAGATAGCTATGTCAGTATTGATGTGTAAATCTAAAGTCAATTTGTCTTTGCCATTCTTCTGTTTATATTAAAAACAAACGAGATTTATGAAAAATAGAGTATACATTAGGATGCCAGCTTTGTGATCCCCGTTTCACTACCAAGTGACACTATATATACTATACTACTATATAAGGATGATTGGCCAGGAGACCTTAGCATCACATTTTAAAGTACTGGGTCCCCTGCTATTTTTTTGTGTAGGGTTAATTCTGTGAATGAGTGTATTTTTAACTCAAAGCACAATCTTTTCCAAAACCTAACAAAGTAGTTTTGGTACCTAAAGCTAATCAAATATCAAGTGAATTGGAGATGCACTATATTCCCAGATGACAGGTCAAAGAAAAAAGTAGGAGCAGAAGAAAAGTGAGATTAGGTAATGGATGTCTATCTCAATCTCCTGTGTGATATGAAGATATTCTCTATCTTTTCTGAAGCCATTAGCCATTAATGCAACAATGCAATGATTTAAAGGGCTTATAGCACATTAAAGGAACAGAAAAACCCGTGCTACTCATTAGATGCACTTTTTAGTCTATACATTTTCAAAATAGCTTTGTTAAAAAAACAGATAAAGTGTTAACATCATTGATGTCTTGGTGCATGAGGACATTGTTCAGTCATAAATGAAAGTTTCTAGTGTTGTTCAATCAGAAAGTAAGAAGACATAATGCAAAAAAGAAAACGAAATACAATCAAAATGGAAGGCATTTGATTGACACCGCGGTGCACAGTATTAGGGACAGTTTGCTTTGACACGACCTTGACATAATTTGGATGTATCTGGATGCAGGACAGAAAGTAATAACACAACTCTCTTGATGTCTCTTTCTGCTCCTACAGATATGAATGCATAACTGTAGTTCATGCAAGAAAGAGGAGAAGAAGTGTGGGATCAGGTAATTGATGTCTATTTCACTCACTTGTGTGAAGTGAAAAGCAATTCTTTCATCTTTTCAGAAGCCAGTAGCCATCATTTTGACAATGCTGTGCTTTAAGGGTATTAAAGGCATAAATGAGTACTTAAAGGGCAAAAGCCATTTATCTCTGAGTATCTAAAACACAGAATAAATATCAGAGGAACAATTATTCCTTCTTCATGTTTTATTATGTGGGAGTTTTATTAGCATCCCTGCAGTTGAATTTATATTTATACAACATCACAAGTAGGTGTGGTTTGAGTGCAACTCAGTCTTTGACATAGCTGTTGTTCATCCATTATAACTAACATATCCTGAGGCTTATAAATCATTTAAGCTCACTGATTATAAACAAACTAGCACAAACACACACCCAAACAAAAACAGAAATAGTCACAAATAGCTAGTCTAAGAAAAATGTGTAACTAATTCCTCTAATTTCATATTCAAAGTCCACCATCACCTCCAACGTCTTTATCAAAAGTGACACATCCAAAGTCATTTACAAACAATAATTACAAAATAGTCCATAGCCATAATTTCTCTTGGAAATACTGCATGCAAATAGGAACAAAATTACCCCAGCCATAACTGGAAAATAAAGTACTTTGAACAAATTAAACAGTGTCTGCAATGGACACTGCTAAGAATTTAGTTTCATTTCTAATTGTGGAATTGCTCAAGGATCTAATCTGAAACCTTTTCATTCTTTCTTTTATGATTCTTTCTTTTTTCTTTGGTGTTAAAAATGCTATATAGAGTAAACAATCATGCACTTTACTTAATTACAATTTGTACAAATTATTATTGATCCAAATACAAAGCTAAAAATTCAGTCTATCTTTCTAAACTTGTTACATGTTTGCAAATATTTCTTGTTTTTGTCACCGAATTTCATCATTTTTTAAGGATGGTTAGGACACAAGATATTTCTTGGAATCTTGAGCTTTTGTATGTGTACTAATGGACTAGTGGATGATCTTTGTAGTGGTACATAGAGTACGATCCCATAGCATCACTGGTGTGCCAAAAGACTGAAAAGTTAAAAGAGAGTAGAGTAGTGATCATGCCAGCACTAAATGAAAGAGAATCAAAGCAGTAGTGGAATTTGTAAAGCTTACTCAATTAAAGGGCAGGAATTAAGCATAAATATAAAGAGATCCTTTTGCAGCATTCCATATTAGTACAGTTAAAACATACCAGCATCTTTTCAAAATCATTTAAAAGAGAGCACCATTATGAACATAGTATTTTATGCAAAAATATGCATCTCAAGTAACACAAACCTTAAAGAAATAATTGTTATTTCAACTGCTTTAATAAGAGACTTTCCCAAATATGGGATACATAAAGTTTCTTATCTTATAAGAAAAACATTAAATCCGAAGATGGTTAACTGTGGCCTACAATGGCTATGTTCTGTATAAAATTAGTGGGTAACAAAGAATTGTATGAAATGTAGAAGGTGTCTGTCTGTGTGAGCGATGATAGGATTTCAGTTCATGGCAAATGGAAATAAGAAGTGCCATTGGAAGTGTCTGTGTTTTTCTTTGAGGAGTAATGGATGTCTTCT
Source organism: Heterochromis multidens (assembly GCA_015108495.1). NCBI lineage: Eukaryota > Metazoa > Chordata > Actinopteri > Cichliformes > Cichlidae > Heterochromis > Heterochromis multidens. The sequence continues at coordinate 15,145 of VUQS01031591.1, read as the reverse complement.
GTCTGCCTCTGACTACTGTGCACGAACACAATTAATGTGTAATTGCCCCAAATTTATATTTAAATGGGTATAAACAAGTATACTGAACCATGTGTCAACTAACTGAATATAAACAAAAACATTTTTATTTTATTTGTTTGATTTATTTATCATTGGTTTTTAATGTTTACAGAAATCAGAGATGTTGTCAAGTTGTATCGGGACTGCACTGACTCTGTATATTTTTTCCTTGTATTTCTGTGTTCCCTCTTTGTGTCTCACTGTGTGCCCTGGGTGGGGCCACTTTCTCATTCAGCTCTTGCAGCTTACACATTATCCACTTATCACCCTCAGCAGTTTATCAACTCTGGCTTTCCTCTCACTCTTCTACCAAATTAATTCCAAGTTTAGTTCCTTGTTCTCCTCTTTGTGTTAATGTTATCTATCCCTGCACTTCAAATTCATCTTGATCTGACAGCCTGCCTGCTCAATCGTCATTTCATCATCTGCTTGCCACTAATGTTTTCAGCTGTGCTTCTGACCAAGGCATTTAGTCATACTGCTCATTGTTCTGCCATACTTACTACACTGTTTGCCTGCTCAGGCTACGTCTTCTCAGCCAACAGTCCAGTCTGTAATTTCCCCCTCTCCACAAAATATTGGTCATTCTGCCCTGCCAATCTTCAGTCTCTTAAGGTCCTTTCTCTTGGTCCTTCCAGTCATCTTACACATTTTGGGTTTCTGTTTGCCAATAAACCTTTAAAAACTTCTCTCTAGTCTACATACTGTACAAAAGACCCACAAAGACTCTGACTCTATTTAAAAAGCACCCTCTTGAGCCAACATCATGAGATATTCCTGAACCTTCAGGGAACCCAACAGTTCATGTGAGGGAAGGTGATAGAAATTTCCAATATTGTTGAATCAACAACACACTCTTCAGACCTCTTTTTCCATGCCTTTTCCTGAATCTAGCCACAGACAGTTTCATGATCAGCTGTCTAAAGTGTATATAGAGTACCCAGGGAAATTCAGAGTCCTCTTTGTCCACCTTCCATGCTTTTTGGATCATTAGGTATTCAGTGATCCTATGTTAGTTGAGGGGAAGAACTTTGAATATGGGCTGCCGATCTGATGCTGAGTATTTGATGATAAGTTTTATTCCAAGTTTAGTAATAAACCTTTGAGGGTGCCACAGCAGTGCACTGTTGCCTTACAGTAAGAAGTTCCTAGGTTTCAAATTCACTAGACAGTTGAGGACTTTCTGTGTTGAATTTGCATATTCTTCCTGTGCCTGTGCAGGTTTTCTTCAGGTAGTCTGGTTTCCTCCCACAGTTAAAAAAAGATGCAAGTTACAGCAAATTAATTTATATTTCTAAATTGGCGGTAGTTGTGAATACGAGTATTAGAGTTAGGGTTGGATAGAATAAAACTTTGAAAACTTCTTTATAGTCTGTGTGTCACATCTGGGTCCATGTTCTTGGTAAAGGTTTACAGAAGCAATGCCACACTTGATGAATTACAAGGTGCCATCATAAAGCTCCAGAACACCACTCAAAATAAAAAAAACCTTACCTTTCAGAATTTTGGCTGAGCTCCCCTTCGAAGTCATTTCCTCACACACTTCTGGATGGCAGTTATTTTACTTTGGGAAAGAGGAAAAAGTTTCAGAGACACAAGCCTGGTCAGTAGGTTGGACGGTTGGTGAGCAAAGATTGCATACTTGCAGCCCAAAGCCTTAGAGGTTACAATAGAACTCAGCATTGATAGTCTGACCCAAATGAACTCCTGGTGCACAATCCTATAAATGTTGTAGAAAGTGACATTCATTTTCCTGGTTCCACCCTATGTGACACGTTCAGATTTGGAAACTATGAGCTTCTATTAAAAACTGTTGTTAGGTTTTTGGTGATCATAATTGGGTTGCTCGTATGTAGTTAGGTTCATAAGTATTTGTACAAAGTTAAAATTTAATAATTTTGCCTCTGTGCAACACAACAGTTGATTTTATATCAATATGAGATTGATATGCAGACTCTCAGCTTTAAATCAAGAGGTTTAACAGCAAGTATTGCATTAAAGGTTTAGGAATTTAAGTTGTTTTTTTCAGAGTCTATAAATTAATTACATAAACTAATATAATTTCAAATATAAGCATTGCTTTTATTATTTGCATAAAAATCATTTACTCTCAATGACTGCTTGAAGTCTACAAACAATGGATATCACCAAATGCTGTGTTTCCTTCCTTGAGATGCTCTGGCAGGCCTTTACCCCAGTAACCTCCAGTTGCTGCTTGTTTGTTGGTCTTCCTGTCTCCAGTTATGTCTTTAGCAACTGACGAGCATGCTCTTGGATTGAGGTCAGGTGACTGACTTGGCAATGGAAGAATATTCCATTTATTTGCCATGAGAAACTCTTGGGTCACTTTTGCCGTATGCTTTGGGTCATTATCCATTTGCACTGTGAAGCTCTGTCCGTTCAGTTTTGCAGCATTTGGCTGAATCTGTGTATAACCCTGTACACTTCAGATTTAATCTGCTCTGGTCTGGTCTGCCATGCCTTTTGGTGTTGCTGAGCTGGCAATTGCATTTCTTCTTTTTAAGATTTTGCAATGTCTCTGATTGGTTTATTTTAGCTTTTTGGCTTAATGTTGGCCTCTTTAAATCTCTAAATCTCTTTGGACCTCTCTAAATCTCTTTGGACCTCATATTGAGAATTCCAATAAACACCTACCAAACCAAGTTACAGTCAAACACTTATAATCAACTCCAAAAGTTTTATCTTAATTTTTCATGGAACATGAGGGAACAGACAGGCCTCACCTGTCCATGAAACTGCTTGTCAGTCAAATGTACAAATACTTTTGAACCTTCGAAAATGGGGGACTATGTATAAATATGACTTTAATTCTTAAATAGTTAATGTAATACTTTTCTTAAACTCCTTGAATTAAAACTGAAAGTCTGCACTTCAGTCACACCTCGATAGTTTAATTTATAATCCACTTGGGTGGTGTAGAGAAGCTGAAAAAACTATGTGGCTTGCACAATATTATAAGTTTATTAGGCTGCCAAGTTAAATAAGTTTCAAGTCTGATTTCAAAAACAACACCTAATGTGACAAAATAATTTCAATAAATTGTGTCATGTCAGTTCAGAATAATGAACAACTGGAAAATAACTGAACTTGGATGTAAAAACAGTGAGCGAGCCTCTGTCTTTGACTAAAGATGGTTTTATGTCTCCGTTTGATTGGGATGGGTGAGCCTCTTGGAATTTTAATATAATTTGCAATATCATGTCATACTTCACTGTCTTCTACTAGATCTTGCATTTTCAAGGTTCATCCATAACTTTATTTCACATGTTAAACTGGGAAAGCGATAAGACATGACACAAGAAGACTTGGGCAGATGGTGTGAAAACTTTGCTGTGCATTTCACACTAAACTTTGTATGAGACTGGAATCTTACAGTCAATTATTTTCATGAATTTTTCATCTCCCACATAAGCAGCACACTTCAAAAAGCAAAAAGGCACTACTAGAACTATGCAGCCCACAGGCAACCATCAACCGTGAAACAACCTTCTAACTCTGTAGATCTGTCTTAAAGCAGTAAATACAGATCATTCAAGAAGAAGATGTCAGGGTCACTTCAAAGATGGGGGAATATGTAGGAATATAGATATTCTAATGCTGTTAATTACAAACCTTACGCCTTTTAATTAATGCAGATTTGTTCCATAGTAACTAAATACTCCCAACAGCTTAAAATTTGAATAAATTTGCTGGAAAAAACACCCTTCAGTTGAAACATTAGCTGTTGGGGTATTTCTTGAAAATGAGATGATCTTATCTTTTACTGACAAATGCTACTAGTCATTCATATCAGTCTTCTGAGCATTTTGTATCCCTTGTCTTTAGCTCACATGTGATTTCCCTCAAACATGAAGACATTAGAGAACTACAGTGGCTTAAGGTAAAAAAAAAAAAAAAAAAGATATTCAATTTGCAGTTAGAAAGGGTCAAACTAGCCTCCCAGGGTTTCTTTTCATGCGGCTTTAACAGATGAAGGCAGCCATATGTTTTTCCTCACTGTCAGCACTTGACAGAAACCCCTACAGGAAAGTTGTTAACAACAGGTGAAAGGAGGCCCAGGGGAATAGCGTCACTGGCACAACAGAATGATCAATTTGAGCACTTCATTAGCACATGGATCTGCCCATTGGAGAAAATATAGTATTTACATTCCCAATATTCAATGTAGGCACAGTGTAATTTGTGAGTAAAGCTGTAGCAATTCTATATCTACTGTACTACAGTTAAGTCAGTTTTACATGAACAATAAACTGCATGCATCGTCAGAAAACATTTCATATGCTGCAGACTCAAATTTCACTTTTTGTTAATGTGTTGATTACAAGATGAAGAAATGAATTTGAGACTGGAGCTCTGCTTTAGTAACATTTTACAACAATATCCTTTAAGGTCTTTGAGATTTCAGTCCTGGAAAATTTAATAAAAGTCCAAGAGGCCTACTTACTGCAGGGATAAACAGATCCAGGGAACACACTTTAAAAGTAATGAACATATAATCCCTTTGTCAAAAAAACAAATAAAAAAACACTAGCAAATAGGAACAATAACTTACACAATTGTCCGGAACTCCACAAACTTGAATTGTATGTGTGACCTTTTAATTGCCACACCACATCTTATCTTTGTTGGCTCAACAGTCATCACACTACAAAGAGACTCACTGCAGCTTTATATTGCGTATAAAGGGACAATTATAAGGCACTGTGACAGTCTCCTATTCTTGTCGTTGCATTCACTTTATCTTTGTTTGTCAAGTTCTCACAAAAGAGGTGAGCTTACCTGAGATCTGTTTGTATCACTAAGGCCCAGACTGACTAGTGAATTAGAGTAGAAATGTTTTTCTTTAAGTACATGCTTTGAATTTTGAATACAAGCGTTTTCCAAACAATTGTAAGAGATACAACTACAATACAAAGTGTCTAATATAAGAAATAATGTGTTTTGTTTTTCAAGATAGATGGAATAGAATTGCAAATAAAGAGCAAAGTACACATTGGTGCTTTTATTTGAGGCATGGTTGCAATTCTTGTTCTCAATATTTACTTTCAGTTTGTAAGCAACAGGAAAAACTGTAAAATAATGTGTGATGTCATATGCAAATGCAGCACCCAGAGTTGCACCCAAATTGCAGTTCCACGTCTTTGAAAAGTCAACAACCAACCAGTCTATTTGTTGGCATCAGTGTGTAGCTGTCCATTACAGTTTTTCCCAGTTAATAGCAATATATTTATATCACATTCAACATTATAAAATCTCTGCATACCTAAATGAGAGGTGTGCTGTAGGGGTAAAACTCCAGAAAACAATGTAATGTAACTCTTGTATACTGTCACTTATTGCTGATGTGTTTATTAAATTACAGAGTTTAGATTCATCCAACTTTCATCAGGTCAGGTTCATTACCACACAATTAGAAAAAGACTGGACAAGGATGACTTGTTTGAAAAGGTAGCAAATTTTCTTCTCTCTAAAAAGAACATGGCAGCACAGCTTAGGTTTCCAAAGTTGCATCTGAACAAATGGCAAGACTTTTGCAACAATGTCCTTTGGACAGGCGAAACAAAGTGGAGATGTTTGGCCTTAATGCATAGCGCCATGTTTGGCGAAAACCAAACACAACATATCAGCACAAACACCTCAAACCCACTGTGAGAGCAAGGTTGTGGAGGGGTGATGATTTGAGCGGACCTCAATCTGATTGAAATGCTGTGCTGTGTGACCTTAAAAGAGCTGTACATAAATAAATGCCTGTAAACCTCAGTGAATTAAAGCAATGTTTTAAAGAAAAGTGGGCCAAAGTTACTCATATAGACAACAATTAATTTCAGTTAATACAACTAAAGGTGGTTCTACATGCCATTGAATCAGTGGATGTACTTAGTTTTTCTGCACAGAGTCCTGTGAAATCTCTCTTTTTTTCCCATAAGTAAGTAAGTAAGTAATTAAATTTTATTTATATAGCATATTTAAAAACAAAATGATTTATAAGCAAAGAAAACAGAAAAAAAACAGATTCCTAAAAGATTGACACTACACGCAGCCACAGTGTTTACATGAAATAACCCAACAGCAACCAATCCTGCATTCGTAGTTCCAGAAATCAGCAGTTTCCAAAACATAACTGTATAAGACTTGTTATTTCTATTTCTGATTTCATATGATGGGAGTCATATGACACGAGTCATATGTGAGCGTGCACAGAGCCTGAAGCAACATACCCTGCTGACCAGAGAAAGCTGATAACCACTATTGTAATACCCATTATCTCTGATTATCTCTGACTAGGGTTTTAGGTTTTGTCAAGACAGCTAATGCAAAGAAAGCCTGGCTGTGTTGAACTTCCTGCATTTCTAAGTATTTATTTACTGAAGTCAGAGGTAAAGCCGTGTGCTTAGTTTGTAAAGAGCAGATTGCTGTGTTTAAAGATAACAGTTTGAATCGTCATTAGGAGACTAAACATTCAGAGAAATACAAGAACTTGATTTATGCAGAGTAGGAACAGACATCTGAACCTTTTCTAGCAAAGCTGCAAAAGCAACAAGGACTTTTTACCAAGCTTTACACATCCAGGGATGGAGAAGTCAAGACCAGCTTTGTGATTTCCCATAAAATTGCAAAACACAATAAGCCATTCTCTGATGGGGAATTTATCAAAGAGTGTTTGGTGGTCATTCTGCTCTAATAGGCCTTAAAAAAGAAGGAGCATTTGGGAATGTGCACCTCTCCAGGTGAACCATAACAAGATGGATCGAGGACATTGCAGGAAATCTGGAGCTTCAGTTGAAAAACAAAGTGGACAATTTTGACTTTTTGTCCTTGATTCTGGACAAGAGCTGTGATGTCCGTGACACAGGTAATTGCATGCTTGGATTGACTGGAGGTGAAATGGGAGAAATTGGCAGGTGTTACAACCAATGTCTGTCCGAACCTGACAGGAAAAAATGTCAGATGCAAGCGGATAGAAGATAAAGTGAATGAAATGAACCTGGATCTGAAATTGGTATTTTTGCATTGTATTATACACCAGGAGGTGTTGTGTAAGATATCCCCATGTTGTTGATGTTGTAACTGAAATAGGGCAAGAGCACTGAATCACAGACAGTTTGTTGCACTTGATTCACTACAAGCAGAACACTTCAAGTCAGTATCACTGCTGGATTTTTATTCTTCTCTCAAAGAGGAGAACTTTCCACTCATAAGGAGACATGTGCAGAAGATCTACCTTCATATATGAACAAACATTCTAAGTGATGAAGTTTAACAAATCCATATACAGATCCTTTCTCAGTGACGATCACTTGTTCCTAGTCCATAATTCGACCTCAGACAGTGAACCTGACTTTAATGCATTTGTTCAAGCCCAAAATAGACTAGATTTCTCTCACTGAACAATAATAAAAAAAAAAACCTGAAAAAGTGCAGGGAACGTCATTGAAGTTAAAGTCTTTGAAATGTTGCAAAAACATAAAAAAAAAATTTCACAATTGTTTTTGGGAATGTTGATTAAATTGAGATAAGATGTTGGCGTTTTTATTATGTCTATTTCACACTTCCAATGCCTAACTGTAACAGTTACTCTTACCAGTAGCAGTTTATAAATAGATAAAATTGATATCAAGCAGAATTGAGCTCAGTTTTTTGGTGCAGCCCTCCACAACAGTCCCAGTTTCTTACACACAGATCTCTGTTTTCAAACGTCTGTTTTTACTGCTTTCAAAGGTTTCTGAGAGCACCCTGGCTAGGTGCATCTTAGCAATGGATACTAGCATGAGTGATATAAGATAGAAAATTATAATATGTAATCAGTTTTCATAGAGGCATGGGGTTAATTTGTATTTTTAACAGATGATGAAAAAAAAAAATAAATAAATATATATATATATATATATATATATATATATATATACCTTTATCATACCAAAGTTTCACCATCTCCTAAACTAACAGTTCACCAGATCCAGTCTTGAGACACAACATAAAAACACTATAGAGCCTGTAAGTGGAAAAATAAGGCAGAAGAAGAGAGAGAGAGAAAAAAAAAGCTGAAGCTAAGTTTTAGTGAATTGTGCACAAGTTATCTCTCCCACACTATAACTAATATCCTAATTTGACATTTTTGTACACATATTTTTATTCTGTGTGTTGCAACTTAAGCACTCAAACCATGTCTTTTCGTCTCACTGTGACAAATTTGATGCTGAAATATGGAAAATAGCTGATGTTCAGGCTCTAACTTGTGTGCAGAAAATATATTTTTGACTGATATAATGGTTTCTTCACAAGGGGGGGTTTCAGTCATCCTTTTATTTGGTTTTGTGATCTGTTTGCACAACATGGATTTGCTCATGCTATCATGCATCGGTTACATGTATCTCTTTATGACAGCACAAGCGAGCCAATCTACATCTGGTTGTCCTAGAGTTTGCTCTCTTGTTTATATAGCATATGCACAAATAGGTAAAACATGTACGGGATCAATCAAAAAAAAGAAAATTTCTTGTTTCCCATATTTGTCCAGTGTTGGGCTCTGTAGCGTACTCTCTTTTTCATATTATAGTCCAAAGCAACAATACCTGTAGTCTCAAAAATGGTGTAAAAAACAGACTTTAATATAATGCATATTGTTTTTTTAATATGCATTAAATTGTATTTCTTTTATCCACTTTCCATTCTCGCTAACTTTGTTATAGATTTGGTGAGATTAAAATATAAACCACTCAGTAAATTGGTAAATACAAGCTTTTCTTCTTTTTTGTAATACATACATATGTAATACATGCAAAATATAGTAGGTCTGAGCTAATCACACTTTAGCCATTATCACACATCCACTGCAGCAGTGAACTTTTCTAGACATTACCCGCCAGAAGTGCATATGAGAACACAAATGTCAAACACAGACATATCAGACTTTACCATGCCAAAAATAGTACAAAGCCCTTGTGATGTTTGATTCTGCCAGTGTGAGAATAGCACAGGTAATTGTCTGGTCAATTCAAGTGGTTGTCCAGCATTCTGCCTCATGCATGCTTTACCTGGGCAGACTCTTCAGCTTAACAAAATTGAGTATAAGAGAAATTTGAATTAGACTATATCCTGTAAGGTGCTATGTGTGAGAAAGAGAAATTTAGCATTTTCCTAACATTGTCTAAAATTCATGTGTGAAAATAGCTTTTGAATACAATACTATCCTGCTAAATGAATGCAGACTACCTTCCAGTTGTGGTCTGTCTATAACCTGTGTCATGGTGAGTGATTTATATTGAACAGAAAGCTGCAGTGCTCAATTCATTCTGCTGATTACCCCTTCTTTCTGTTACAGAGATTTCTCTGGATTTTAATCTCCATCCTCAGGGTTTTTCAGTTAAAGGAATACATAAAAAATCAGCATCAATCCACTATTGACTGCTCTATGTTTAAACTATGATAAAGATGCCAGCACATAAATGGTATGGACAGTGCATTGCTGATCACCATGCCACAGCTATCTGTCTCTTCTTTGTCTTGTTCTGTCCTTCTGTTCTTGTCTTTCTGTTGTTTTATTTTTGTTTCCTCATTTAGCCACTGGCTAATTTGTGTTGTGGGTCAGCAACACTCATAGTATAAACCCAAACATCACTTGAGATGTAATGCTTTTGTTAGTGTTTATTAGAATGGAGCAGTGCAGTTGAGTTATGTCAGTGATTTCTAAGTGATATATTTGGAATATTTGCAGTCTACCTTTAAAACATGATTCAGTCTGCTGAGGTTTGATTTAGTCATCTAACATCTGAAAGTCACAGTGTGACCATGCTGAGTCACAAGCATCTTTGAAAGAAATATTTACTGTCATGCTTTTAATTACTACTGTATTTTACTGTGTGCCATGTCATTAAACAGTCAGTACTTATGAACATAAATAGACTCTATAGTATCAACAATCAGATATAACCCTCCTGAAATATGAAGACTTTCTTTTCTGAGATACTGAATGAGAACCATGTCTCAACTTGACTGCAGGGTTTTCTGATCAGATTTGCTGATTGGTAGGCTCCGGATAGAAACACTGCTAATTAGCCTTGTGGTTAGTGCTGAGGTCAATTGTAAGCTATGTCTTCAGGTCATCAGAGAGCCCAGTGCTGAACACAGACCTGTGGTTATACTCCCCAGGGTGCACTGGTTGCCATCACACTACTCCAGGCATTAGTGAAATTGAACTAATGGTAGAAATGCACATATTAGAATCACAGTCTAATAGGTTACTGGTACAGAAAAAAAAAAGTAATTTCATTTGTGCCTAAAGGGCCTTGTTTTTAACCCTACTGCTTTAATATTTTGTTTTTATGACCATTTTCGCGGTGTTGATATATATGACATATATTTCTTTAAAATCTTTATTTATTTATTTTTTTACATTTTTGAAGTACATTTTCTAGTCCTATAATAAAACTGTTATAAATAATAACACCCCACTTTAACTGGAATGAATAATCCTACAACCACTGAGGCAATGTATTTGTTGCTATTTCCCAGCAATTGAGCCATTTTCATTTTCCTGGTTTCCACTATTAGCAGTATTCCTTTATGAATGTTTGAAAGCCATTGTATACAACAAAAATGTGTTCATATGGACAGAGAGCTGTCTGTTTTAATGGAGATTTTAGTATGCATTTTAGTGTGTACATATGCAGTTAGACAGATACTGTATTTATTTGAGGACAATAATTGTGTACATCTTGGGCAGAGGAGGCGAGTAGTTTTAAACAGCAATGAAAGAAGCCATCTACATCAAGCTGGAACACCCTTTAAACAGAGGAAGTGGTCTACGAAACAATTATCAGCCACTTCCAAAGCAGTCCTGACGTTCCCCTGAGACAAACAGCCTTCCACACCTGTGACCCTAACGATTCACATCATGGCTGGGTGGGTCAATGACTCACATGTGACCTCAGCAACTCTTGGGAGCTAATGACCTTACAGACATTTATTACCTAGGTCTCCCCTCACAGTAGGGCAAAATTAAAGATTTCTTGTTCATGTGAGCTGAAGTCCACTAGCGTTCATTTTTGACACAGATATACTTTGAAGTGCAAGACCGGGAATCTATTCAGACACATTCAGTGAAAGTGGAAAATAATTTTCATCTTTAGACAGAGAGATTTTTGTTACAAGTGAGAATTATAAAAAAAAAAAATTTAAAAGATGTTGACATCCCATCAAAACCTGGTATTATATAAATGTTGTGAGGCCATTCACACAGAAATGATCTTTCTGGAGATGCCAGTGTAAAGTGTAAAATAGAAATACATTGATTATGCAAATACCTGATATCAAGAAGAAAAAAACATGAACATACAGTTACTGCCTACTACTATTACTAGGGTCATCAAGATCTGAAGACTGTCCTTTTTCAGGGAATATTAATACAATTCAGTAGTTCCAGATAAGGTAATTCCTACTTCTCCCTCTCCAACCTGTAGGAGTTACCTTCACGCTTCTAACAGAATTAAAAGATGCCAGAGAGGAAACACCAGAGCAGAGGTCTGATGTCATCCAAAAAAGGGTACTACTGTGTGTGATGTCTTGTGATGTTTGGCATTTAAAGGGTTTAAAATTACAAACAGATTAAAATTTTGTAGTTCTAACCTGGATTGATATTGACTGAAAGGTTTAAATTCTCACATTTGAAATGCATGTAGTTGATCTGAAATAACCATTATGGATTTTGAAAAGATTCTCTTATTGTTCATATTGTTTCTGTCATGAACTCAGAAAAGCCCCAGTGTTGTTCTCCTTCAGGAATAACAAAACTCCTCAGATGACCGAGAATGACTGGTCTTGATGAAAACTTCAGTTTCCCCACATTTCTATGTTTCTCCTGTTTCCCTTTTCTTGTGTTTTTCTCTTTTTTCGTTGTTTGTTTGTGGTTCTATATGTCTCTGGGATAGACTGCATATAAAAGACAGATGTAGCAACCATGATTTCACCCACTGGTTTGGGGACCTTGAGCTCAGCTTTTTGACCCTTATTGTGTTATTTTTAAGAAAACACACGTGTTGAAAGAGAGGTGGATATGTTTAAGAAACCAAGGATGTTACAAGGTCATAAATCGAGTTAGTAGTATTTTTCATATTTCATAGACTTCTACATAGTTTGATTCTTCTTAAGCCAGAAGAGTTTCACCCTGCTGACCATTAGAATGAATGAAAACTTTATTCACTTACACACTTAAACCAGGTCCAAATGCTACAGCTATCTGCTATCAGTTCTTTGTTTCCTCAGGCCTTTTAGAAAGTTTCTCCTTTGGTGCTTTTTCACCTCACATCTTGCCTTTATGCCTGCCTCCAACTCAGCTTCAACAGCCATGTTAGTGGTCACTGCAGGTTCTGAGTCACGTTTATACTATGATGAAGCATTTCGTGTTTCCTCCATGGTTCCTCTATTGTGGTGTGAGAGGTCACTGAGTGCTTTAACAAGTATGATAATGATATTCATAGTCACTGGTCATCAAACTGAAAATTTACCATATCTGGTGAGAACTGAATAAAACACAACTGATATTAAGTATTAGCACAATGATTGGGTACCAAACAGATTTTGAGCATTTGTGCTATTAGCATTGGTTGTTATCAGTAGTGTCATTTTTGTCCTTTAAAAAGTTGAGATTGCTAATGCAAAACTGGTGTTTGTATTAGTTTCAGATTAAATTACTTACAACACTGATAAAATTCTGGAAAAAAAAATCACATCATTTTGGTGGTTTATATTAACAATTTTGCTGAAGTTGGATAAAATGTCTGATGAAATGGAAAATGTTAATTAGTGATATATTGAATATTACTGATGATAAAATTAGGCAATTTAAAAAAAAAAAATTCAAATGTGAAACGTGAAATGTCCCAAAAAAATCTAAATTCACCGTCCACACCTGCTTTAACCAATCAGTTAATTAAATTGTAGTCATCATTTGAGTTATTGCGTACAAATACATGCAGCCTATTACAAAATATAAACTTCTTGTGCTTGTGACACCCACTAAAGTCAAAGTATAATGCAAATTAGTGTGTGAGCTTAGTGAACATTCCCAAATATGGGTCTAGAATTTTAGGTTGATATGTCATCAAGAGAGTTAGAGGGGTTAGGTTAATTGGTGAATCTAAATTGCCCATAGGTGTGAATGTGAATGATTGTCTGTCTCTCTGTGTTAGCCCTGCAACAGACTGGCAACCTGTTCAGGGTGTACCCCGCCTCTCGCCCTGTGGCAGCTGGGATAGGCTCCAGCCCCCCCGCAACCCTGAATTGGATAAGCGGAAGAGAATGGATGGATGGATGGATGGATGTCATCAAGAGTTTATTGGTACTACTGATGTCAAATCCAGTTATGAAATGTCAAACTGAACTTTTTGGTTGTCCCCATCATAGTTTTATCAAACAGTATATGATGAGCTAGGTGAAACAACAGTAGTGACGTGTCAATTTCAAGGTGGACATGCTCTAAAGCATACCCTGCATATTACTCTCTAAATGGGAAGGTAATTAAAGCTCAGCATCACCCTGTGTTAAATAAGATCTCAAAAATAAGAGTGTGAGAACACAAACCCATTAGAGTAATGTTTGTTGTCTAAGTGTTGAGGAGAATATTGGACTATGTCATTAAGTCATATTTGCAACTACAATGCTTTTTGCTGCTTAAACACTTCTATAGAAATTATGCAAAATTATACCAATGTGAAGAAGAATTGAAACAATTACAAAAGGGTTTCTGAAGCTTCACTGCTTGGACCCACCAAATGGATCAACCTTTAGTTAAATCTGTTTCCAACTGACTTTTAACAGTCCTAGGCAGATTAAACCAAAAGACATACTTTATAATGTCTGCTCCTGAGAATTTATGACTTAAATATTTATTTTTTTTCTCAGAGAAGTGCTGCTGTGGCAAGATGTGTGCCTTATCATTCCAGAGTGAGTTATTGGTAATAAAATGTCCCTGTCATTGTCTTTGTTCTTCTTATTTCATCAGCCTCACTATGTAGCCACATAGTCCCACTATTTAATCATTTCACTGTTGCAATTAAAATTCAAATTTTTTTTTAAGTTATGTAACTTTTAAGTTGTTTTTCAAATGCAAAGACTAATACAGTGTTTTATACACTGAAATATTTCTTTAAAAATAAATATTTTAGTGACCCTAAAGTATGCTGTGATCACTGATATGATGTGATAGTTAATCCTCCTGTTATGTTGCGTCAAATTGACCCATTTAAAAGTTGAATAATCTAAAAAAAAATAGTTAAAAGTATTTTTTCAATATGAAATTTGTTCTGCTTGGCTTAAAAAGTGTAATGAACATATAAATGAAAATAGTTCATTTTACATACACAACTTTGATCATAGAGGAGGAGGATGTGTCTGAAGATGAAGACCATCTTGAGGTCAATTCTGATGATTCTGATTATGAACCAAATGAGAAAACTTCTGTTCATATCCCTCCAAGCAAGATAATCACTTCAAAAATTGGTGAAATATACTGGTCTTCATCCCCAAATATACGTCAGGCAAAACTGTTTGCACGAAACATAATAAAGACAGTGCCAGGGCCCACTGGAATAGCAGTGACTCGTGTGACAGCTTTTGAGCTGGTCATGCCCAACTCAATATAGAAAATCCTTTTTGATGATGTATTTGGGGGGAGAATTGGAAGGAGCTGGGAAAAAAAAAATTTACATGGATATACATGGATATTTGGGGGTCCTTCTCCTGGCCGGGGTCTTTAAGTCAAAAGATGAATCAACAGCCAGTCTCTGGGATTCAGAGACAGGCAGGGCTATATTTCGTGCCACAATGTCTCTGTGTCATGGTCCTGGGTCTTTTGACCCAGTGTTTTGAGTTGTTATGCCTTGTCCTAAGTTTAGAGTATCTTTAGTTTTGTATCCTCAGGTTTTGTGTTCTATGGTTTTCTTAGTTTGGTTCCCCATCCTCGTGTGTTTAGTCTTGCCTCTGCGTTTTCCTTGCCTTTCACGTCCCAGTGTCTGTCTGTTCTGTGTTCTGTCTCCCCAGTCTGTTGTCTCTGTTTGTTTACTTAGTG
>VUQS01031588.1:21482-33062 GCA_015108495.1 Heterochromis multidens | reverse complement strand
ATGATACATACATACATACATACATACATACATACATACATACATACATACATACATACATACATACATACATACAATGATACATACATACATACAATGATACATACATACATACAATGATACATACATACATACAATGATACATACATACAATGATACATACATACAATGATACATACATACAATGATACATACATACAATGATACATACATACAATGATACATACATACAATCATACATACATACATACATACATACATACATACATACATACATACATACAATGATACATGCACAAAGACACACACCCCTCCATGTCAACCCACTCCCTGATGTGCAGGTGAACGGATGTCCCCAAGGGCCAGCTGCAACCCTGGGACACCAGTCTGCAGCCCGGCCCCAAACCACCAGCCAACCTCCGTTCCCCCTGCCCCGGGCAGGGCACAGGAAACAAGGGTGTTGGGAAAAAAAAAGTTTAAATTAAAAGTTACAGCCTGTTATGCCTCCTTTGTGTTTCCTGCTCTTACCTACTCAAACATTCATGCAAGGACAAAATAACAGAAGCACCTTAAAATAAAATACAGATCATAACAGGCTCACTGATTCAGCAGCTCTCAGTGTCTCAAGAAAACTTTGTAAAACTTGATGCAGGATCTATTGTAGGATCAAGTGAATAACTATTGTATTGGGCTTTATTGTAGTCTGCATGTTTCTCTATGGTGTTGCTTGAAAAATTAAACAGATAAGATTATACACTTCCACTGAGAAGAGTTTGTTTTGAGAGGATGGAAATATATATGATTACTAGAAATATGACCACAATCAACGTAAACGGTTAAAGGATAAAGATTAAATCAGAATCAGAATACTTTATTAATCTGGATAAAGTAGGCTATGACGATTTTAGGTGAACTGCAGCTGACAAATCAGCCAGAAATTCAGTTTAGGCGGGCATTAATTGGAGTGGGCTCCAACCCATGAACATCCTCACACATCTACATCATACACTCCATCACAATTGGTCTGCATTCCCTGCTTATCTTCATCTGTCTCTCCACGCCTTCCTTTTTTATCTCCATAGTTGTAACCAAACAGTTTGGGACACGCTTCTCTTCCTCCTCACCTTGACAGGAGGGTGAAATCAATTTAATTGTTTTGTTTTCTCCCTTTTTTCTGTCTTCTCGCTCAGTTCAAAGGTTTCTCCTCTCAACATGAACATATTTGATCTCTCTCTTCAACATGACTTATCTTCTCTCTTCATCTTTTGTTTTTACCGAAGCAACCAAATCTTCCTTTTGATATCTTTGTTATTTATTAGGACTTTGTTTGATGATGTATGTCAGAGCTTTAGCAGTAAGTTTTTCTTTTTATTAACCAACCTTGTATTTGCATGAAAATATTGAATACTCAAAACAGCATTACACAAATCTATGCATATATAAAAATTTAAATGAATTAACAGCTGTTGAAAATTATCTTTTTAGTCGTCTTTCTATTAAAAATATTTAGGATTTTCGGTTTAGGATCCTCACATCTTTTCTTTGTCATTTTCTTTCTGAGTTTCTTTTGGTTTTGATCTGAGGGTTAGGGAAAAATAAGAGTTTGAATATGCCACGCCATGAATCTTAGAAATTCAGATTATAATCAAAAAAAAAAAAAAAAATATTAACAGACTTCTCAGTATTTTTTCTGCATAGAGTCCTGGGGCATCATTTATTAAAACCATGTGTAAAAAATGCTCAAGGAATAGTTGCACATATGTGTCATGTGCAGTGATTAATCCTAAACATTCTTTATGTTTTATGGCTCTTCTCATGTAAGACCAGCCCCATTTACAAAACACACCAAATCCACCATATATGGTAGCCCACTTCTCTTGTTAACTCGTTGCTGCCAACATGACAAGAAAATAAAATAGGGGTATTTGTGGGAATAGCCTGTGAGCCACTCTTACAAAACTGAAACACACAAATAATTTTATTCAGGCTCATCTGAGAGTGAAGAAAATCCAGAATCAGTAAGACTTATGTTCGCACCTGGATGGCCTTTGTGCTTCTTTATCTGGGAGTAAGACTGGTTGCAGCAAACTAAATCTACTGATTACACATCACTCTCCGTAGGTTCTTGCTGTCACTAAAAATGTGCTTTCTGCTAAATCATCTAATAATATAAGTTCATCCCCTGACTAGATTTCTAACAATCTCTAATCTGAGAATTTAACCTGGTAGGTGCTGTGTTTCTGTGTTTCCACCAGTTTTTTTTGAGTGGAATGCATTTGCATTTTGTACTTCTCTTTGTAATTATGTCCTTCATGAGAACAATCTACATACGCATGGTCTTGAGTGCTTCTAAATTTATGCACCCTCACGTACAAGATAATATTTGTAAAACGCATTCTGCGGGTCAAAACATTTGTATGCACTGTTTTCACAAATGACTGCGTAGAAGTCATTGATAAATGAGGCCCCTTGTTTCTCCCTCTTATTTTCTCTTACATCTTTTATGGCCTGTGTTAAGTCAAGTCAGTTTTATTTTTATAGCCCAATATCTCAACTCAAATTTGCATCACAGGACTGTGTACTGTATACCATACCCTGCAAAGTGTGTGAGTGAGACAGACGTGGCAAGGCAGATAAAAACAACCCACTATCTTGCCCACCATTTATGGAATGTCCCCTTCAAAGGTCCTTGAATTATTTTTAACCAATTACCCCTTTATGCCACAGCGCCATCTTATCACCTCTCAGCCAAATCCCCACATGCGCAGGTGCTGCACACACACATTTTCATACTATTGCTAAATTTTACGACATGGTAATCATTGCACATAGACACACTCTCTTTCCCATATGCATTCTAGCATGCTATCACAATATTTAGTGGAAAACAAATATGTGATAAATCTTTATTTATAGATGTGTGAACATTGTGAAGTGTTTTTGAAGACATTTTCTTTTGAAAGGCTTCTCAAGTATTAAGACAAGGTTTTGGTTAAGGTAAAAGGTTGAGGACTGCATTACATCAGTCAGGATTCTTACAAATTTGGATGAACAGATGTGTGTGTGTGTGTGTGTGTGTGTGTTTGTATGTGTGTTCACTGTGATCTCAACATGTAAACTGGACAGGGCAGAGACTGAGGACAGGCGGCCGACTGCCAGCTGGAGCAGAGGAGCTTTAACTCTGTGACACTAGAATACCAGAGTGGTCATTTACTGTTTGGCATACACTGTGGTATGAGTGATGTCATATGAGTGCGTGTTTGTCAGTGTTATGATACTGGTGGCTGGCAGTGATGAAATTAGTGGGCTGATGAGTGATATTTATTCTATTGCTCCTTCATTTCCTCTGTATCTCACTTGCCTCTCTTTTTCCTCTACCTCACCCTGCTGACCTCCCCTCCCTCATTCTTCTCTCTCTCTCTTGCTCTATCTCCAGACAGCAGAGAGGAATCAATCCTAGGCAGTATTCCTCTGCCCAGCTATGTCATTTCACCAGTGGGACCTGAGGATCACATCAGCCGCAAGTATGCCTTTAAGGTACGCCTCCTTTTGTTATACGGAGTATTTTTGTCATCTGATATTTATGAGATTGTGATTATTGTTTATCTTTTGTTTTTTTATTTTACAATTGCTTTTTGAGAGTGTGCATAACCACCTGTTTTTCTTGGTGTTTGGTTAAAAACAAAACTTATATGGGTTTCAAGGGTTTTCTGATTTCCTGTTACCCTATTAGACCACCAAAATCATCTAAACATAAAATATAAGTTGTGATAAGAAGAGAAATCTATTGGAATATTATTTTTTTTCCAGCTCTGCTATGACATTGCTAAACATGGCTACAAATTGAAAGGGGCATAATGTATAAGGTATTTCAGCTTTAGAAGACATAGATAATGGGTTTTATTCCCACAGGAGCCACTTGAGATAAAACACCCCATGTTATTTAAAGCACTATATCATCCCTGACAGAGGAGTTTAAAATAACAGAAAAACTGCTTTACTGCAGAAAGCCTGTGTAATACCTGTTGTATGTAAACATGCAACATATATTTATAAACATACTTAATTATATGTTTATGATCTATCTGTGCATACACTGTTTTTTTTAAACAAATATCTTTGTCTGATGTTAAATTTGTTTCAGTTCACAGCAGTAACATATCATTGGGTTGAAAGCAGAAAGTCAGATATTTAATTTCTACTCAGTTAAAATGTTTATTAGTTTTTAAATCATTATCTTTTCTGCAAACACCCAAACTGAAATGACACTATAGAATTATATCGCTTTGACAGACCAATATCTTCCTATAATAATAACCCTGCCTGCAAAGCCACCACTCAGCATTGTGTAGCACTCACCAGCTGTTGTAGTGTTGTCTATTACCACTGATTGTCTGTCAGTGTCTTTATTGAGACAGACAAGCTCCTCTGGAATGGCATGAAGCTTTTCCATTCCTTGAGGGACAAGTTTCTGAGTTGAGCCCAACACGTGTAAAATTAAGAGGCTGGATTACTGAACTGCACACACTTGTCCATACTGCATGGTTTTTATTTGCTTTTTGTGAACGTGGTTAAGTTAACTTTTGGTTTACTCTGTGAAATAACATGTTTACCTAGTTGTTAAAGAGCCATTCCTGTAACCAGAGATTAGCAGAGATTCATGATTTATCCTTTAGCAAGACATAGTTTTAGTCTCTGCATATTGACACATACTGACAGAAGTGGTTAATGGTCCATTTTAATTGATGTACACTGGACAAGTGGTTTACCTTCTAGTTGACTTTGAGCATAAAATGGCAGCTTTATTGAATCCTGGTAAAATAAATGTAATTTGTAGCATTCACAGCTTGAACTTCTCTGTTCCAATGTTGGTATTCATCGCTAGCCTAGTACGTCCTTGTCCAAGGTGTGATCAAAAAGCTCAGAGACTCGACCCACAAAATTAAGAAATCATACATGATTTAAATTTGGCAGTTTTCCTCTTCAAGGTTGTCCTTTTGCACCTCTCCCAGTGTGGCTGCTATATTAAGATATTAAGATCACTCTCTGAAGTCTTCTTTTTTTTTTTTGACCACCTGCTCAGAGATTACACAATGGATCTCAAACTTGTGAAGAGAGCAAACCTAAATTTCTGTGTCAAATGGATGAAACGGATGCAGCTCATATCAAGGACTATTGCTGGTGAAAAGAGTTTGGTCAGAGACCAAACAGGAGGTTTTCTGTGGAAAGCTCCACAGTGTCCAAGCCCAAAGGCTGTGCATAAGCTCAGGTGTTTTGTTTTCTCTTACATTCAAAAGGTTGTGCACTGTGAATTTGTCCCCTATGGTCAGATTGTCAATGCGGAGCTCTGCAAAAACTGAGGGAGAATATTTGCTGCTGAAATTATTGTGCACACTATTGTGTGCTGGCAAACAGCTTTTTGGCTTTTTCAACATATTCTTTGCTGACCACCTACATTATTTGCCACATTTGGCTCCCTGCACCTGTGCCCTCTTCCCCCCCAAAAAATTTCAAGTTAAATTGCAGATTTTCAAGCGCAAATATTCAGAGCAGGATATCCAAGAAACAATCTAAAAATAGCATCACTGGAAGCAGTCCTAGGTGCGCATAGAGCTGACCTTGAAAGCAAGACTGGCAAAATTTAAATCAAGTATTTTATTTTGTTTTTTTTTAATTTAATAGATATAGTCACAAAACTTTATGATTGCATTGCACATGTTGAAACACAGACAGACTAGATAGTTAGATAAAATGGATAAGATATTTTATTTATCCCAAAAGTTGGGAAATTACTGTAGCATAGCAGCCAAAAACATTAAAAACAACCTAGTCCAATCAAAATAAATACAATATCCATCCATCCATTTTCTTTCGCTTATCCAATTCAGGGTCACGGGGGGCTGGAGCCTATACCACCTGCCATAGGGCAAGAGGTGGGGTACACCCCGGACAGGTCGCCAGTCTGTTGCGGCAAACAACCATTTACATTCACATTCACACCTGTGGGCAGTTTAGAATCGCCAATTAACCTAACCCCACTAACTGTATGTCTTTGGACTGTGGGAGGAACCCGGAGTACCCAGAGAGAACCCACACAGACACGGGGAGAACATGCAAACACAGAAAGGCCCCGGCCAGATGGTGGATTCGAACCCAGGACCTTCTTGCAACAGTGCTAAGCAGCGTACCACCGTGCTGCCCATAATTAAATATGATATCATAAAACAAAATAGCTTAGAAAGGTAAAAATTTGCATAAAAACAGTTCAATAAAATAGAAAATAGAGACAAGTGAGGAGCACAATAAATCAAAACCTAAACATAATAAACTAAGGAAAGATTTTCTGCATCTGTCCTTGTGACAGCAGAGCCGAAACAGATGTCAAACAAAGTACTCCACTGCCCGTCCAGTAGGTGGTGCAGAGGGTGGAACAGGTCACCTATTTGTTATCCATAAGCATTCACTGTAGCTATAGTCATTTGGATGACCTTTGCATTAGTTGATGGAGGAATCCAAACATACCTGTCTCACCCTATCCAACAGGTGCTGTAGTGGAGGATAAACCCAGCAAAACCTAGTTTTATTGTAGCTTTGTCTCCACATTTACAATATTTTCTTGACATACTGAATCACTGCGTGCATTAGACTTTAAAAAGAAACAGCGGGACTCATTTGGTCTTTTTGTTTCTGTGGGATTTAAACTTTTTTAGCAAGGCCATAGGGTGTGAAAAAACTGTGTTCACCAGTGACAGTTTCTCCTGCCAATTCTATGCACCCTTGCTCATTCTGACATTATTCTCGGAACATGACTGCTGCTTTAAGAGACTGTGGGAAATATGTTTTGTTTCCTTGAGACAGTTGCTTTGTCAAAACTAGTGTTGTTTTAGATGCCTAAGTGAGGATTGGTAGTAAAACAGACTCTTTGTGTACCTGTTAACATCAGTGACAGGACTGAACAGGTCACCTCCCGTCCTTATCTTTGTTGTATTTGCATCATCTTACAGGTCTGCCCACATTAATGTGACGTTAAATATTCTTTGTCTGTGAGACAGAAGATATTTGCTGAAGGAATACGGAGGGGCACAAGAAAATTTATCAAGATTTTAGAACGTGGGTTGTTTGTTGTACAATAGATTCCTGACTGTAAGTAGAAATACTGTAGACCACACTTGTCAGTTTTACCTCCGTGGGAAGAGAGAAATAATTTATTTGCCTATTGAAATTACACTTTTTGCTGATGAAATTACATAAAATAATGGAGTTCTGTTGAAAAGATAATGAATCGAACCCAAATGATATTAGGTATTTGCCAATATATCGGTTTATTGGCTATAAATGAATAAATATATATAAGATATAATGGCTGATAAATGAAAATTTAAAAAGTAAAGAGGAAACCGGAGAAACGCCCTTCAACCATGTTATCAGTGTTGATAAGTGTGGTGTTGTTGTATAGTTTGTCTACCAGAGGGCACTCTGCAACTTCCCTGTTGGCAGCACATGTTTGGAACACCACAAACACAACAACCAGCTGGTCCCAGGAGAGATGGGCAGTAATCCATGAGTTGTTGTGACAGTAAAACAAGATTATTTTTAAACTGATTTGTCATATTATCTTACTAAGGACTCATAAGTAAGTACACATAAACAGATTTCCCAACATTTGTTATGTTTCGTGTGTCTGAAAGGAAAAAAAATATTGGCTGATATCGTCTTTTTAAATCACCAAATATCGGTACCGATATTGGTCTCAAAAATCCTATATCAGTTGGACTCTAATAATGACTGTAAATTTTGCATGCTGAAGAAAATTACATTTCTACCACTGATGCATATTATAAAAATTAAATCACAGAGCTCAGGGTAGTCTTCCATAAACTGACAAAATATTAATACTTACACCATGATCTGGAAAGGAAGCTGTGAATGATGGTTGTTGCTTTATGAAGTTCTCTTGCTTTTTTATTTATTCATGACGTTTTGAGCAACCTTAGCCTGGAATCCTCTACTGATTAATTCCAATTGTTCCTTGCTGCAGTGATAGAAGTGTACCCACGGTACAGTGTGACATCACTGCAGGGTATGGTAATTTCACCCTTCTGAAAACATTGAACTATACACATAACTTGTTCTAGATGCTGTCAGAGGTTAAACAGACGAGCAAACTTTGAACCAAAAAATCAGTGTGACACTGCTACTCAACCTGTTAATAAGTTGGTATTTAGTTCTACAAAGTCATTTATTCTGCAGAGTGCCACACTTTATTAAACACTGCATGCATCAAAGCAGATTAAAACAAACTGCTGTCTGATTTAAAACAACAATTTAAAGCAAAAATACCACTACCTTCATGTGTTAGATAATGGTGGGTATTTGATTTGGACTAGGGTTTCTGAATGGTGTATCTGTTGATAATTAAATCAACGTATACCCATCAGGACTCCACAAATTACGCCTTCAGGTTCCCACGACAACCTCCCACCCTACTTTCCCCTCCTTCCCCTATTCACTGAATCCTCTTCCCTTTCTTGTTCCCATTGGCTGGCTGCCTGACTGGGACTTCCCTCCCACCCTGAGAGTGTGTCGCACCATCCAGTGGCAGTCCACCCATAAATAGGTACTCTGTGCTCTCATGTTCTCTCACTTTGCCAGATGTTAACCTTAAATATCCATGTTGTCTGCCTTTGGTGTGGCTTTTTGATTCGAACTTGACAGAATATACAGCGACCTTGTATATTCCTCTGATTTTTGATGCATGTCTTGATGGTAACATCTTCTTTTGGCTGACGTTATTATGTTTTTTCATCAGTGTTCTCTTATTTAATTTCCCCTCTGTTGTTTTTCCTGTCTTTCTTTCTCTCTTCCCCTACTTATTATCACAGTATGAATCTTTGTATTTGCCTTATCTGGTTTTGAGCTTATCGTTCATCTATGCGCCCTTCTTGCTGTCTCCCCCATCTGTCACATCTACTGTACCAGCATGCAATCTGTTTTGATGGCAAGGAGAAAAGCTTTATTTGGAAGTCATGTCACCTCAAGTTACTGTTCCAGAGAGAAAGGGCAGAAAAGTAATTTTAAAAACCTACGAGAAATGTCTCGCTTTAGATGCAGATTATGCAACCCCATTGTCACACAAATGTCGATTTTTTTATTTATTATTTTTTCTAAAACAGCTGCTGTTTAAGGAAACTTTAAAGTAAAGAATAATCTAATACTTTGGGTTGTTGCTAGCAGAAACACTGAAATTTCTTCAGAGAAGACATAATTTAAAACTGAGTCACCACAAGCTGTTTTTGTTTCCATTTGGATATTTTTTTCAGTGTAGATTAAATTTCTACAGTAGCAAGTTTAGCAGAACGTACCTTATCAGGAGCTTTGTGGTGCTCTGGCTGATGCTGAGGCTTATCTTTATGGGCACAATGACTCTCTAAATAGTGCCTGGACAAAGAGAGAGCACATGTGTGCGTCTTTTTTTTGTTTGGGAGGGGGGCTATCCACAGGAATGGGGCAGGAGCTATTGTAAGCTTATGTGAGTGCAAGTGGTGAGTGATATTTTCAGGCTGAAGGAGAGAGGAAACAGGAAGGGTAGGAAATGATTCAGACTGGAAACTATAATAAAGAGAGGAAAGGAATGGATAAGATATGGAGAGGAAGAAAGTGATAGTTGCTACTGGTGGCTGTGAAATAGAAGCATGGTGAGAAATGGTGAGAAAATGGTGCTTTATTTAAAAAAAAAAAAAAAGTTTCTATTATAGCACGATTGAACAGCATAGTGAAGGAAACAAATAATCAGAAACACCCTTTAAACTGAAATCAACTCCCACACAGACACAAACAACAGAGAGAAAAAGAGGCTTAGCTGTGTATGAACTCAGTGTGTAGGTGTATCAGTCATGCTCTCAGCGCTGAATGACCCACTCAGCATTCCTGTTAAAGAAAGGCAGAGACTCCTAGTGTTAATTTAGACTGCTGGTGATGTTTGTTGCTTTGTGACATTATTTGTTTATATATCAGTAGTGATGTGATTTGAGATGGGAGTTCTCTCTGCTTTTAAATGTGTATGGACTGGTAGAAGTTGTTCACAGAGCCTCCACAAAATTAAGTAATTTTTGTTTCTGTCATTAATGTTAGGGTCTGAATTTACTTTCTCCAACATACTGCCATACAAATGCGTGTCTAAACCTTTGGTCTGCATCTGTGTTCACTACATTCCGATATCTGCACGTGCCTAAACATCTGACTAGCAGCACAGTCCTCTCTCTCTCATCAAGCGGCCTGTCCCATTGTAGCTATAAGAGGCCATCTGTCAGAGTGCTGATGGTGAGTGAACGGGCGTGTTTTCACAGCTGTTTCCTGAGGATGCTGTGTTGCTTTCGTCAAGATATTTAGAGTGTTTTTTGGACATATCTAGAATTCATTTTTTATGATGAGTAGTTGCTAACTAGTTTCCCTGCCCGTTTCCTGGCCCCCAAAGTGCCTTAACATATCTCCAGTCCTGACAGTGAAAGACTGACTGAGCCCCTCACAGTTTACATCGGTGGTTTTCTTCTGGGTAACATTGTGACAAAAGTTGTTTTTTTTTTAACCAAACACCTTAGATGAATTAACTAATCAGAAAGCCCTATAGAGGACAGGATCACAATTTGTATTGTTTCTACTGAACAAGTCCTAAGGCATCTTATAAAAAAGCAACAAACAGACATAATGTCCCTATCTGGACCACTTCCAGGACTCCTTTTAAGTTTGGATCACTTTGTGGAAGTCCTGTTTTGACCATGTGCACATGCACATATACAATTTCACCATGGACATGAAACTTGTGCAGAGAGTAAACATTGTCTTCTGTGTTAAAGAGACTTTTACTTTTATACCAAGAAAATCAAACATTGTCAGAGCTGGGGCCTTAGGTAAGATCCAGAGACCAGAGAGCAGTTTACATTCCAAGAGTTCAGTGTCCAAAATGAAATTCAAGTTGAATGGTCACCTTTTTAATACAGTGAAGGAAATCTAGCAGTCATTTCAGATTCATAAGTCCAAGTGGTCACAGCCACACTTCCAGTTTGTTTGAGCAATCTAAAAATAGGTGGAGCACCAGGAGCAGTGAAGAGGTACACAATTACCTTAAAGCGAAAATATTTTCAGCCTGGTATGTTTTCTTTTTAATTAGTAGAGACATGAAACTTTTTGATGGCATCTTGTAAATGGATAATGTGACTATCTTTTCTTTTTGTACTTATTTTATTTTAATTGTTTCTTTAAATATAGAGCAGCTGAATTGTATGTACTAAATGAAAATGCATGGATATAGAACATTTTTAATTAAATTATGCAGTATAAAGTTTCACAGTATGCACCAAGGATTTGCACTAGTTACAATGAGATTACTACAGATAAGCTAGGGTGGTCATTCATTCTTGTCTTTATTGATTAATCTGATTGTTTTTCTATTAATTCATACACTGTGTAGTCTCAGAAATGTCAAAAACATACAGAAACATTACCATTAAAAGGGTAAGGAATTATATTCTCTATTCTTTTTTTTTTTTTTTAGAGGGGCTTTGTAGCCTTTATTGTGAAAGG
>VUQS01031588.1:0-21462 GCA_015108495.1 Heterochromis multidens | reverse complement strand
TTGTGAAAGGGCAGTGGAGAGCAGACAGAAAAGCTGGGAGAAAACCAGGGGGAAGACATGAAGTAAATGGCCTCAGGGCTGATTTGAACCTGGGCCTCTGCATGAGCCTTAGGGCATATGGGTCACCTGCTCAGCCAAGTGGGCTAAACTGTCACCCAGGGGTAATATTCTCTTGTCTTGTTTTAATTATCTGCAGGTTAAAGTCCCTAAAATATTAATTTTATAATGATACAAACAAGAAAGAGCAACAGCTCCGGATATTTGAGATGCTGGAACCAGAGGTTCAAAATAACTGTTGATTGATTTTATGTTGAATAATTGACTGATAATAATCTATCTAATCACCTATTGTTTCAGTTCTATAATTCCGATTACAAAAAAATTGGGACCCTTTCTCAAATGTAAATTAAAAAGAGAATACAATGATTTGCAACTCTAATAAACCCATATTTTATTCACAATAGAACACGTCAGATGTTTAAAATTAGACATTTTACTAGTTCATGAAATATATTAGCTCATTTTCAATTTGATGGCAGTCTCAAAAAAGATGGGATGGGGGGAAGAAAAGGCTGGAAAAGTAAGTGGTTCTAAAAAGAAACAGCTGGAGGAACATTTTGCAACTAATTAGTTTAATTTACAGCAGGTCACCAATCTGTTAAAAAAAATAAATAAATCAAAACTTCATCTACAAATTGTGGAAAACTTTGAGAATAATGTTCCTCAGTGAAAAATTGCAAAGACTTTGAATATCTCATCATCTACATTACATAATATCATCAAAAGATTGTGAAAATCTTGAGAAATTTCTGTTCACAAGTGAGGAGGCTGAAAACCCAAATTGGATGCCTGTGATTTTTGGGCCCTCTGGCGGCACTGCATTAAAAATATGCATTATTCTGTCATGTAGATCACTGCATGGGCTCAGGAACACTTCCTGAAATCATTGTCTGTGAACACTGTGCCACCCACAAATGCAGCTTAAAGCTCTGTCATGCAAAGAAGAAGCCATATGTGAACATGATCCATAAATGTCACTGTCTTCTCTGGGCCAAAGCTCATTTCCAGTGGACTGAGGCAAAGTGGAAAACTGTTCTGTGGTCAGACGAATCGAAATTTGAAATTTTTTTGTATGGACCTTGCATCCTCTGGACTAAAGAGAAGAGGGACCATCCGGCTTGTTATCAGCACTCAGTTCAAAAGTCTGCATCTCTGATGGTATGGGGGTGCATTAGTGCTAATAGAATTGGCAGCTTGCACATCTGGAAAGGCACCATCAATGGTGAAAGATATATACAGATTTTATCCAGATGATGTCTTTTCCAGGGAAGGCTAGCAGGACAATGCTAAACCGCATACTGCATCTACTACATACATGGCTGCATATTAGAAGAGTCGGGGTGCTGACAACAAAGAAGACCCAGGACTATTGAATCCTATAGGTAGAATCCTATATCAGACAAAAATGGGACAACATTCCTCTCCCAAAGGTCCAGCAACTGGTCTCCTCAGTTCCAGACGTTTATGGACTGTTGGTTAAAGCAGAGGGGATGCTACACAGTGGTAAACATGGCCCTGTTCCAACTTTTTAGACGTGTTGCAGCCATCCCGTTCAAAATGAGCTAATATTTTTTCTTAAAATGGCATATTTTCTCATTTTAAACATCTACCCATCCTTCAATCCATCCATCTATTTTCTTCTGCTATCCAATTCAGGGTCATGGTTGGGCTGGACCCTATCCCAGTTGTCAAAGGATGAGAGGCGGGGTACACCCTGGACAGGTTGCCGATCTATCGCAGGGCTAACACACAGAGACAGGCAATCATTCACACTTAAATTCATACCTATGGCCAATTTAGAACCTAACCTGCATATTGTTGGACTGTGACAGAGAGCTGGAGTATCCAGAAAGAACCCACACAGACACGGGGAGAACATGCAAACTCCACAGAAAAAAATATTGGTTTAAAAGATTTGCAGATCATTGCATTCTGTTTTTATTCGCATTTTACACAGCATCCCAACTTTTTTGGATTTGGAGTTATAAAATGATCCAGTCTGTGAAATCAATAAAATACTTTGTTGGAACAGAAACTAGCATAGTCCTGGTCACCCACAAGATCATCTAACACATATTTTACTTAATTAATCATCTCAGATGTCAAAGGATGCTGTGAATTAGCTTAGAAATCATCATTTGTAGCCTTAAATAGATTTTTTTTTTTTTTTCACTAATCATCACTTTGGAATAAGCTGCTGAAACTTTGAAGACTTTTTCTGAGGGCGTTATCAACCTATCCTCACCTTCATACAGTCCAAGTAACATTTTGTCAATGCGTATCCCATCCATACTCCTCCCATTTCCATCTACCTAACGATCATGAAAGAGTCTGCCCACTTGCCAGGTTATTGATTCCTGTGTGCATCAACTGAGTGGTACAGTCAGCTCCCAGATCTTCAAATATCTAGCCACATCAGGGTCGAGCCCACGCTTTAGTATAGTGAGCAGAAGTATATTATAAATTATTTTGGTAGTGGTTATCTGAAGCCACTGAAATGAGCTTGTTTAAGCTGCAGTGCAGAGGGAAGGTGAATTCTTGTGTGTGTGTGTGTGTGTCTCTGTATCCATTTGTCGTGGTTTATTTAGAGTTGATTTTAACCGGGATATAACAGCAGGAGCGACAGTCTGTTTTATTCATGAACGTGTTAAGTGTGTACATTAAACTGCCTGAGTGGGAGTGATGCTTTGTGTGTTCCCGAGTGTCACACTGTAAGACAAGAATGCAAGAATCACATTCATTTTATCACATTATAAACCAAGTAAGAAAATCTCAGAGAAATGTGTGTGTTGCTGGCACAGTGGATCCCACAACAACACACCATACACACTTTACTATCCTGCCTTCATTATTCAGACAATGGATTAGGACAGGGAAGATTGTCTAATTACTTTTAATTAAAATGCATCTGTTCTTGAGTGGGTGCTCTCATTTGTCTTCCAGTCCCAACTACTGAAATACTGCAGGAAGGAAAAAAGGAAGGAAAGGGAAAAGTAGGACATTTATAGAGCTGTGCTCAATGGAGTGCAGCTCACTTTAAAAGGAGCTCTAATAACCCCACATTTACAAAGACATCTTTATTGAGCAAAGTAAACACTTCATTAATTAAAGACAGCTGTTACGGATACAATGCTCCTTAAATTTAAGGCCAGTTCAGTTGCTTGATGGTGTATTATCCTGTTGCTGATGATTACTAGCAAAGTATCAGTATCAGTGGCATAATGCTAAGTTCTGTAGCAAAAACATTTTCTGAGTGTGGATTACAGATGAATTATCAAACAGTACTTGGCTTCAGCCTCTCAAGGCTTTCCTTTCATAGTTCAACAAATCTTTGAGGTTTAGCAGGAGAAGCAGAGATGCTAACTTCCATACTGATGGTAGTCTCAGTAGACCTCAGTGTAGTGCAGCCAAGAACATGTTGATTTTTGAGTTAAAAAAACTCAAACTCATTTTTACTTTGGCTGGGAAAAAAATCCTGCTTCTATGCACTTACTGTGCTGGTGCTGGTATTACTGCTGTCTCCACCTACACAAACAGAAAACCCTCTTGAATATAACTATTCTGCATGTCGTTTCTAGGGTGCACTAAATGGGCCTTGTAGGAGATATCTGCACACAAATTATTTAGAGATGCACTAAATTACTTTGTTATGGCTATTTGGGGAAGTGGAACAAGCTGAAAACACATTGAGATATCATCACGTTTGCAGTTGTTACAGTGTAGGTTTTTGCATGGAGTGACACTGAAAATTAGAGATGTGCTTTTGGCTGCTTTGTTAAAAAAGTCAAATTATTTATTTACCTTTTTTTTTCCATTCCTGTCCTCTTTAATATTTGAGAAAAATATATAGCTCCCCTACATCTACCTGCTAGTTACAAACCTCACTGTTTAGTCCTTAGCCTAAAGCTGCATTAATCTGAGCTTTTTTTATGTGAATGTAACTATTAGGCTTTTTAATATTGGCACAAAGAAATATCCATTTTAAATTTAAATATATGCCTGACGATATTAAATATAATAACTTAGTAAGCTTGCTGCCTTATTTGACAGCTACCTTTTCTTTGCAGTGATTTATGTAATGGTCTTTTTTTTCCGGAAATATGTACTTTAAAACACGTCAGGCACCTTATGAAAAGCTATTGTATTTTTACTGTTGTGCATGTTTCTTTAGTTCTTAATGGACTTGTAAGCAGAAGTAGGAGGAAAAAATAAATATTCAAATGGGGACAAGTTCATGAGGAAAATTTGAGTTTAGGGTTCTTTGACACTCTTTTTTTTTTTTTTTTTAAGTCTTCCATCATACCAGAGTATCTTTCCACTCATTGTTTAAAGGTTTTGCCTTTGTGGGTTGTAACTGGCTGGCATTACTGTCTCTGTATTTCTGCTTATGTTGCGCTTGATGTTGTTTCTCTTGTTGGATGGCATGATATCGCCCTGTCTCTTTGACTAAAGCCCATCTAATACTCTGTCTCTCAGGTAATGTCTGTTCCTCTCTGACCACCACTTGACCTGTCCTCCTTTTTCATCCTACAGGCTAGCCACACTGGTATGCGCTCGTACATTTACAAGCAGACCTCTGTGATTGGCTCGCAGGCGGAACACACTGGGATGCGAACCTATTATTTCAGTGCCGACACCCAAGAAGACATGAACACCTGGCTTAGGGCCATGAACCAGGCTGCGTTGATGCAGAACCGCAGCGATGCAATGATCAGGTAGAGCAACACACCAAGCAGCAGTACAGTTCCTGCAACATTTGAGGTCCATTAGAAATTAAGTACATTCAGTCACTTAACACTTAAACTGTGTGAAAAATACATCATTATTTTTTTCTTTTACTGAAAAAACATTGACGTTCACACTTTACACCATGAGCACCTCCTTGTCTGTGTTATTTGACCATATTATTATTATCATTTGTGATTTTTATTGTCATTATTAATGCTACTCATTTATTTTCCAATGTAACTCAGATAAATACAGACAATACAGACTATTAATTCCTATTGTTTGAATAGGAACAGCAGTGAAACTGTTATTAATAACTAAAAACCAACACATGCATACACGCATACCTTAACTTTCACCTGATGACATCCATTTACCGCAACCTCTCCAGCAGTGTTTCCAAACTTAAACTGATCTTCTCCAATCAGTCCATCTCTAGTACTCATCTTTTTCATTAAAAATAATTATTTAATGTTTGAAAAATGTTCATTCTCATGTCCTGCACTTCCTGGGATATTTTGTTGGCTTGTTTGTTTGGATTTTTTGAGTGGATTTTTGAATACATTTTTCATAAATTAGTAATGTTTTCTTATAGAAGGTGTTCTGAATATTCATCAACGCTCTGTTTATTAATATTTCTCAATCTGTAAAACACCACATAGACTCAGTGGTCATGTAAAAACTCTACCGTTCACAATTTGATCTGTGCCTATTGTTATACACACTTTGAGAAGTCTTGGTATTGTACTATATTGTGTCTTATCATACCTAAAAATTTGTGGAATAATTTAAAAAAAATGTCCTACTCCATTTCTGATGCTTCAAAATATGAGCGCAGGGAATTTGTTTATGTACTTGGTATCATTCAAAAAAACTAATTTTGATGTTGGTGGATTTTTTTTTAAACAAGCAGCAGCTTCCCTCATGAATTATTAATATGTTTACAAGGGGCAGAGATCAAATAAGTCCATCATTCACTAGCAGCCTCAGATAACCGCCACTGGCATCGCTTTATTTTCATTATCTTGTTTTTTGGAGGGGGAAATCCCACAAGACTACACTAGTTGTTTGTGAATAACGGAAAGGAAACCTAGCTGAAGACAGCTTCCAGATGGGAATTTTGTAAACCTCTTTTTCATCCCTTTTTCAGTGTTTGTGAAAGCTATAAAAGTACTGTGACTATTTACTGGTATGTTGAAGTACTTTTTAAAAGCTTATATTTACAGTATGCAAATATTTATTTTCATTGCAAATTGATGGAATGCACAGCTAGCAACACACTACACTTGAACTAAAACATAATACCATATTTAACACAGTCTAATGAGGAGCAACCACTCACTGTAGTGTTAATTAATACTGATATTTTCAGATGTGAGCCACTGGCAGGGACAGTTTCGGCACCTGGGACGGTCTAATACACCTTTTAAAACTAAACTTTGGTGTTTCAGAGAGCTGCCTTTCTTTTGGCGGAGTGCTTTTTGTCACATGGGATTTCATTAATGTGTTTGAAATTCAGATGTGGTTACAAGGCTTTGGTTGTCATCTATTTTCTTTGTGGCCTCCGTGGTATTTAGCCTTGGCCTTAAAGTTGAGGATAAAAGTTTCCCTTTCATGTGAAAGTCACCATCTAGTTCAAATTCAGTTCACTACAACAGGAAAAAGATAAAACGCTAGAAACGTTGTATTATGATGTCCACGGGATATCAGTGAAGTGATCAAATGAAACAGAACCAGCTGTTATCGAGGAGGAGCCACCAGAGTCCTTTGAAAAGTCTGAGGAACAAAACAGCTATCAGGATAACTGATATAGTTAATTATAATTAGATTTCCCCCTCACAATGTTAAAAAAAATTACAAAGGGTATAAGAGTGTAAAAATAAAGCATTCATTCAGACTTTTGTGATCTCCACTCTCCACAGACCAGCTGACAAGTTAGAAAAGTTGTCACAGCAGGCTGTCCCACAGACAAACCATGTAAGCCACCACAAGACCAAGACTTCTGATTCTGAGACAACAAGACCAATAATTCATGAGGTTCTCCTGGAGCCCATACACCGTGATGCAGAGGAACGCTGCAGCTTTCACAAAGACTCTCCTGGCACCATCATGTTGGATCCCCCCCTAGGAAGCACTGGTCTAGAAATGGACACACACACTTCCCTCCCATCTAATCCTGCACCCTCTGCCGTACCACAGCCAGATCACATTTCGGCTTCAGCTCCTGTGTCCAGGGTGCCATCCCGTGCTCCATCACGAGCCGCTTCGACTTTGCCCTCCAGTATTTGCACAAGGAATGGCCTCGTCTCCACACCCAGCCCCATCCTGGAACCCAATGGGATTGCAGCAGGGACATATCAGAAGGCCCCGGAGCCACCTGCTAATGACACACAAAAGCAAGCTCAGAGGAGAAGTACTCTGGAGCAGGTGGAGCACTGGGTCAAAGTGCAGAAGGCTGAGTACAAAGGGTAGGTCATTGCAATATACAAAAAGGCTGTTTGCCTTATCTTTAGTTAATTAAACTGAGCTTGTGTAATGTGTCCCAATGGTCTGGTTATACTTTATTTAAAACTAGAGTTTGTGATACATTTTAAAGCTATTTATTCAGTATTAAATGTTTAAATCTGGAGCTACAATTGTTTGTACAGAGCTGCAACGTTAACATTTCTGACTCACTCTAACCACTGTCATGGTATCACTTACAGCTGACAAAGGCTGCTGTTCTCAGTGAATAAAGACTGTGTACACTACTTGCTCAGTACCAGATGTCAAAGAAACTAGCTGGTGAACATAGTGGAACATTTAGAAACTCGTGTTTTTTCTGCAGTCTTGAAAAAATCCCAAAACAGAGCTAAAACAAAGAAAATATACTAAAACTTTTAGTTTGTAACTTAATAATAACAATAATATTAATAATAACTTTATTTATATAGCAGATTTTAAAACAAAGTTACAAAGTGCTTCACAGGACAAGATAGGAAATAAACAACATTTAGGAAGAGATAAAAGTGAAACAACATAAGGTATAGGAATTCTGGCAGCACAAGCAGATAAAAGCGAGAGATAAAGACAATTAAAAATGAAAAACAGGTGAATTAGAAGCAAATATAAAAAATTTAACTTTGGTGCAAGCCCAAAGCAGGCCTTAAAAACAATCAACAATAAAATCTTAAAATCAACTCTAAAATTAATAGGTAACCAATGAAGGGAAGCTAAAATAGGAGTGATGTGTTCTCTCTCTCTCTCTTTTTTTTTTTTAGATTTAGTAAGAAGTCTGGCTGCTGCATTTTAGACCAGCTGTAGTTTTTGTAGACTTTGTTGGCTCAAACATGTGTATAATGAATTGCAATGATCTAATCTAGATAACCTTGATTTCTTTTAGATAAAATTAAGCTGATCTTACTGAGTCTCCTAAGCTGCATAAAGCAAGACTGGACAACTGAAATGGCCTGTTTAATAATAATAATAATAATAATAATAATAATAATAATAATAATAATACATTTAATTTGAAGGCGCCTTTCTGGACACTCAAGGACACCATACAATGAAACAAATAAACAACAGTAAGAAATGGAAAGAAAACATAAACAAACATAAATAAATGAAAAATGGGATATAATCAAGGAGGGAACACAGTCGTGAACAGGTTAGTTTTCAGTTTGGATTTGAAGAGTGGGAGTGAGTCAATATTTCTGAGATCAGATGGTAGTGAGTTCCAGAGCTGGGGAGCAGAGCATTTAGTCGCTCTGCTCCCCATGGTAGCAAGATGTGCAGAGGGAACAGTCAGACGAATGGAGGAGGAGGATCTAAGGGTGCGGGAAGAAGTGGCAACATGGAGGAGGTCAGACAGGTATGGAGGAGCAAGGTTATGGATGGCCTTGAACCCTAACAGTAAAATTTTAAAAATGATGCGGGACTTAACCGGAAGCCAATGAAGCTCCTTTAAGACAGGAGTAATGTGATGAGTGGAGGGGGTTCTAGTAATGATACGAGCAGCTGAATTCTGGACCAGTTGAAGTTTATGGAGGGATTTATGAGAGAGACCAAAGAGAAGGGAATTACAGTAGTCACACTTGGATCAGAAAGGACAGGAGGACCGTATGATCGGTCGGTGCTTAAACAAATTTCCAGTTAAGGGAAAACATGTTATCAGTTACCTTTCACTAGTATTCAGACTGAAGAGGTCATGGGTCCAGACTGGGACAGAATGCAGTCTGGGTAGTGATGTTTACCCAGAATGCATTGACATAAACTGCAATGGCAGCATAAGAGTAAAAGGATTTTTTTTTCTTTAAGTTTCAAAAAGCAGCATGAAAGTTTGGCACGTTATTCAGGAATGAGTCAAAGCCCAAAGTCTGAACTGCTGAGGAAGATGGAGGCACTAGACACATCTCACAAACCTGAAAGCTTTATTTATGTGTGGATATTTATACACAGACACAGGTGTGATTCCACCTCCCAAAATATTAAAGCAATACACAATGCTAAAAAGCCTTAATGCATCATATTTAACAATTCAGTGCTCACATAAAATGATATATTTTTTATTTACTACTATAAGGTGTTTGCATGTGCAGGAAATCCATCCTCAGTAATTTAAATTCATGATTTCAGTCCATGAAAATACACAAAAGTTCAAAAAGAAGCAGCTCTAAACTCTGATGTTTACTGGAATTCACTCATGAAAAACAAACAGTTGTTCTACAGACTAACACATCTGCAGCCTTGACACACACACACACACACACACACACACACACACACACACACTGATGCCAGGGTCAGGCTGTGTTATCGGTCCTGTTGAGTCTTGAGTGTTTCAGTGGAGGACGGAGCAGGGCCAGAGGACATC
The DNA here is from genome assembly GCA_015108495.1 of Heterochromis multidens. Lineage (NCBI taxonomy): Eukaryota > Metazoa > Chordata > Actinopteri > Cichliformes > Cichlidae > Heterochromis > Heterochromis multidens. The sequence continues at coordinate 11,819 of VUQS01031588.1, read as the reverse complement.
ACTGTCACTGATAGTCAGAGTGTGTGTTTCACCATGTGTGTTAGTCCTGCTGTGGGACAGAAAACAAGTCCTCACAGGTTAAATCTTTGATTTAAGAGTGAAGAGCTGCTTTAGGATGAGTGTAAGTGTCCATGAAATGAACACGAGTCACTGTGAGGTCCTCTGAAGAGCTGGAAACAGGAATGTGTGGGTGCTCTGCTTCAGTCCATTGAGCCAGTTTTGATGTTGGATGCTGACAGCTGAAACTCTTCTGCAGCATGTTTGTGTGTACATGGGCACTGAAATCCCTCAGCTCTTCAGTGACCCTGGACTATAATACACCCTTGAATTCATTCAGTTAAAGCTTCACAGCTCCATAATATTACTCACACTGCTCGTCTTTAGCACACTTTCAGTGTCAAATGAGGAAAAATAATGTAAAAATCTTTTATTTGATGTTTTCATCCAAAGAGGCATCAGTGAATCGATGTCTGTTCACAGGTCTGTGGGCTCAAGAATAGATGTCAGAATTGTTTCTCATTATACTTGCTGCCACTTGGCAACCATGATCAGACAGCATAACATTCATCACCATAGTTACGCAGATGATGCACAGCTATATGTTTCTGTAGAGCCAGATGACAATGATGTACTAAACTCTCTAACACTGTGTTTAACTGACATCAGAAAAGGAGGACTGCAAATTTATTTAAATCAGTGAAGACAAAACAGAAATTCTTCTAACTCGCATAAATTCCCTTCATAAAGGTCATTAGCTGACAGAGCAACACCACAAGGTGAAAGTCTCAGAGTTCTTTTAGCTTCTAATTTGAGCTTAAAACCCACACTGACTTCATCACCAAGACAGCCTTCTTCGAGCTCAGAGTATCACCAACACACAACTGCTGCTTTTCCATTTGCATTTGCATTTCCAACTAGTAACTAAAAGAAACTCTTAAAAATACATCTTTTCAGTGCTTCCAGTAAATAATACCACCGTATAGCCATACCTACCAGTGAGTTCAGACACAATGTTTTCTTCATCAATATCATATTGGCTTTCTGTGTCATATTTACAAGAATGAGTGGACTCAAAAGCAGGATCCCACAGACCTGTGCAAGTTTTCAGCTCTTTGACTTTAGTCAAGCAGCAAAGAAATGTTACGAAGTGGTTCGTATAACTCAGGTTTGCAGCACACGTATGGCCTACCAGAGCAGAGAGAACAGGTTAGAGCTGTTTCAGCTGAGATTTGGTCAAAACTGTACATTTAGAACTGACTTGAATTCTTACTTGAATCTCTTAGACTGGCAGGTGGGGGAGGCAGGTGAAGGTTCCAGAAGGTGGAAACTGTGGCGAGTGGACAGGCAGCAGTGGTTCAGGTAAGTGAAGACAAGTAATGGCCAGCTTTGACTTTCAGCTAACACAACTTGAAGAATTCTTGGTTTGCAGATCTACTCTTGATCCAGCCAAGGCACTCAACAGGAGGTAACAAATCTGAAATCTGAAATTTTCTTTCATCTATTAATGATGGTGAAACATTTCAGCATTTACAGACATCTTTTGTGTTTTTGTTATTCTTAAAGCTACACTCTTAAAGCTACTGTATATCTGATCCGTATTTGTGTATTTTCGAACTCTTTAGGCTAAAGATCTTAAATTTGTGCCCTCAGTCCTGAACTGTAGCTAAATTCAATCAGTGCTGCTGAAATCATCTAAATCATCCAGTAAGTCTCCATGACTGTAATACAAGCATGGATCCATAACTAAGCATTACACATGTTTGATGTCTGACTGTGGGAGAACATCATCGGGTACAGATGGGAGAGGACCATGTTGGATGGGGGGATGATTTAAGGAACACAGGGAGGCTGGGAGATGACTTTTCAATTCATGGCAGAGGTTGGGAAGTAAAAGCAGTAAATATGAAGATATGACAGCAAGAGTCCCGTTTGGCTGCAGGAGAGGAAACATGCATAACTGGACGGGTACTAGCCGATCCCGTTTGTAACTTGGGTCAAAAACTTTTTACAATATGTCCTTCAAATCTAATAGAAGCATCAAGTTTACCCTGAAAGTGATGACTGCTTTTCATGGCTGGACATCAGTCCTCTGTGGGTGGTGACGTCTGTAATGACGGCGACTTCTCCTCCTGCTCTGCGTCTGGAGGAGAAGATTTTTCAGCCAATGTTTCTGCAGGTTTCATGTTGGAATGAAAATTACTTCCTACAAAACTTCCCAGATACTGACTGACTTACAGTGAACAGAAAGACTGGAGCTTTCAGTGCAGGCTTCTCAGAATGTGCTCATCATTCTTCCTTTTGAAAGGTGAAATAAACCGTCTCTCCCTCATCCAGTAGCAAGCAGATTCAAAAACTCTTTAAAAACTGGACACATGCAACTAAAGCAGCATCATCAAAGACCCTGGAAGTGCACAACTTTCTGTTCTTGAACACCTGATGCAGCTTTTTACAAATTCTCTGTGCCTCAGTTGGCACTGCTCCTCTGTTGAAGTGGTTTATTAGAAACAAATGACAGAAACATCTGCATCGCCCTTACTTTATTAGCAAGATATATTTTCTTGACTTCAAGACAGCTTTGACTCATTGCCATCATTTTCTCTTTGATTCCATCCCCAGCAGCAACTGTCGGAGCTCTCTGAAGCTTTCTGGGATGTTCCTATTGAGTCAGCACTGACACAGAGTGTGAGCCTATGGAGCTAAACAATGAAGGTAAAAGTCCCAAAAACTCAAACCCACTTAAAGCTGACTTCACAACATGTTTTGGTCTCTATAGATAATTTCCCCCTTCGTAAGAACTGTACCAGGGGAGGATGTTTTTATAACTCACCTGTTTTAATTGGATTAAGGATTAAAGTTTGCATTATTAGGGGCGTGACTTTGACTGACAGGTGGATGATGACACAAGCGGTTGTAGCTGCTAGCTGTCTGGACTGGACCTCTGGACTGTGTTTGTGCTGTTGGAGCCTTTTGGAGCATTCTGAATGCAATTATTCATCCATCCATATTCTTCCGCTTATCCGGGGGAACACCAAGGTGTTCCCAGGCCAGCTGAGAGATATAATCTCTCCAGCGTGTCCTGGGTCTGCCCCAGGGCCTCCTCCTGGTGGGACATGCCTGGAACATCTCACCCAGGAGGTGCCCAGGAGGCATCCTAGTCAGATGCCTGAACCACCTCAACTGGCTCCTTAATGCAATTATCTGACCAATAATATGGCTGCTGTGCACTTAATTGGACTAACAGATCGTCCAAGACGTCTGAGCTGTTGGAGTTGGATGTTACTGAGCACTAATTAGCAGGAATCTGTGTCTGAATTTGGGATGGATCCATATCTAAACTCCTCCAGTTTGAGGGTGTTTTCCAGTATAAACTGAAGCTGCATGTCACAGGTCAGCTAGTGTTGCTCACTGTTGATGCTGGGAGCAGAGGTGAGGCTTTAGGATGCTTGGAGCACAAATGTCACACTCTTTGAATTTTCTTGGAAAATTTGTCCCAAGTAGAAATCAGTCCACAGAGAGCCGGGGAAGGTCTCATTCTTTAAGTTAGATTACAATCCCTTTGTGCGTAAAGCTGATTTTGCTTCATACGTCAGACCCAAGAATAACCTTTTTTAATTTTCGGGAGCTGTTTACCTGATTCACTCCTTAGTTTTTTCAGTGGAGCTGGACACAACAGGTCAAAGATTTGTGCTTAGATACAAACAGAAATAGACTTCATTTATGGAGCACTACCAAAAAGAACCACAACAGTTCAAAGAAACACTAATAAAGCAAAAATAAAAAGATTTGCTGAGGCCAAGTGGTTTAAAAAGACTGGTTGGCATCAGTTTGGCTGAATAACCAGCGTGCAGCGAACACAGCGCTCTGCAGAGAAGCTTCCTGTCAAAGCCGTACCACCGCCCTGAGCAGTCTGGTACTTTGCTGGAGGTTTGTGTACACTGGACACACTTTTAGTGACTTTCTGGAAATGAGGAGGACATGCAGCAACACTTTGTATCAGCAGAATGAACAGACAATGCTTGAAGTTCACATATTTCAGTACAGTCTAAATTTGTGAGTAGCAGCAGCATACCAAGCTGCATGTAAGGCCTCCTCTCTCATCACAACAGAAAAACACGGCGCTGATTAGCGTTATTCCTAAAGCCCACCGCGAGTAATCAACTGGTTGAAGAAGACGTGTGATTTAGGTCAGCCACAGCTTTCTTTGGTTGACTGCAACCCTACAATATTCCTGTGCATCCATTTTTACATATGACGGCTGAAATTAGTGGTAAATAGTTAACTGATTAATTAAGTGACCAATGGTGAACAGCTTTAGTGAAACACTCGTCACTTTCTGAGGAAGCCAGCAGGCAGTTTGTGGGTTGATCTCTGTTATGACTCAGTGGAAACAGAGATCTGTAAACTATAAACTAAACCCTGCAGGAGATAAGAGCTCACAGCAGAAGTCTCATTAACGTCTCAACCGAGCCTTTAAACACAGAATGTGTTTTCCATGAAAGACCGTAAATCAGTTTGAGGTTCGGAGGCCTCAGCCTCTTCAGGGCCAAACCGCCGACCTCAGAAACCTGCTGACCTGATGCGGCGTTCCTGCCACCCTCGATGGCTTTCTGCGGTCAAAGAAACTCGGGTTAGCCCCTTTTAAATTTTACGCCATGATGGAAATAGCTTCAGAGGATATCCAGCCTTCACATCACAGTCCTCACAGACATTCTTCGGCTGGCTGCTTATTAAATCACATTTCAAGGACACTTTAATGAGCTAAAGAAATGAGGAAACACTGAAGGCCGTTAGGCTTTTTGCCCTAAACTGTCTTATTGCTCCAATCTGCTCCAAAGCTGCACCACAGTTTCAGGATCCAGCTTTCAGATCATGATGGTTACCACTCTGAGCCTTACATCAGTGCATATGAAGGCAAACTGTGCACCAGCAGCAGCCTTTATGTTACTCGGCTCTTACAGCGTAAAGATACACCTGATTGGATACAGCCTGATGTATCATTGCTCATCAGGTCACCTCATGTACTCCTTAAGAGGCCTTTCAGCCATGTCCGGGCTCCCATCTCAACAATGTTAAAACTTCAAGGTACTTATATCTGAATCTGACAGGAAATTAATAGTTTGAAGCCTTTTGGCAAAAATATCAGCAGCTAAAAACTATTTCCTCAAGGACATTTCAAATAATGTCTCCTGTTACACTGATCTAGGGTACACAAAGCATGTTCCAAGGTTTTTCATCAGAGTTTTGATTTGACTTTTTCCCCAAACTGCCGAAAGTGAACCTGCCACATAAGCTCATTCATTTACTCAGACAGTATCTGCTTTTAATTTCCTTCCACAAACTGAAATGTATTAAACACAGACTGTGCTTTGACTGCCATCAGTAATGGAGCTCTTTCTTAAAGAATTAGGTGGTGTGTTACTGGGACTGTTTCCTGAAGTAGAACGGTTGGTGTATAATCAGAATGTTTTATTGTCACATAACAGCTGCTGTATAACAAATCCTTACACAAATACACTGTGTATCAGTCATTGTGCTAACAGGATCTATTTCTTTTACAGTCAGTGTACTTTTTCTTATTGCACAGCGGCTGGTTGGAACTTTGTCTTATCCAGGGGTAGTTAGTGTAGTTAGTAGTTCTTGTTAAGAGCAGCTGGTTTAATTCAATTCAATTCAGTTACAGCACCAAATCACACCAACACCTCAAGGTCCTCAAGGACCTTAAAATACTCCCCCAGAAGCCTGAGCCTATAGAAGCATAACTAAGGGATGGGTCACCTGATCCAGCCCTACCTGTAAGTGATTTAGTCCTGAAGAACAGTGTCTAGATTTCTTCTTGTTGGTGTGCTGTTGGACCCTTCTCCTGCCCAATGGCAGTTGGTATAGTTAGTAGTTCTTGTTAAAATCAGTTGTTGTAATGATGTAATTTTTTCTCGTTGAGCAGCGGTTGGTGGAGTGATCAGGACTTTTTTCTTCTTGAGCAGTTGGTTTACTGCCTGAATTTTTTCTTGAAGAGCAGCAGTTGCTGGAACTTTGTCCTTCTGGAACAACATTCGGTTTAGCAATCAGACTTCTGCTTGACTAACAGCAGTCTGCACAGTGACCACAGCACGCTGTTGTAAATAGTTCCAGCATTTAATCCCCCCTAAAACCACAAACTTTAATTTCTACACTGATGTACTGTACTTTTGGACTTTTACTGTCTGCTCTTTATATGCTGCATCTGAAGCAGAGACATGAGACATCAGTTTCTCATCTAACTCTTATAAACACAGCCAGTAAAGTCCAAACTAGCAGAAACCTCCTCAGGCAGGAGAGACGGCTGAGTTTTTCTACTTTATTATTTCTAACTGCAGATACTTGATCTTGTCTCATTCACATTTGTTGCTTCAGACTGGATGAAACTCGTGAGTCAAAGTGACTTTGCAGGATGTGTTTCTTCTGCTCCTCTGTCCAGTTGGGCTCATTTCTCTGAGATAACCTCAGCAGTGATGTGCACCAGTTTAGATTGTAAATTAAGATTGGATTAACCTTAAGAACAGCTCAGTGTTTGACCTTATTTATCATCTAATTGCTTCTGGATTCTGGAGAGAAGCTGTCACAGATGATCCCCTCACCTTCAGGAACTTATTTTTTCCCATGCAGGACGGTCAGATTCCCGTTAGCTGGACGCCTTAGGGGAAATGACTTTGCTGTCACACCCTGTGTTCTGTAAGCTAACTCTCACCGGCCTGCCTTTCACAGCGCTGCTATCACACACAGGGAAACACAGTCATTTGTGATAATTGCCCTCAGTGATTTTTTTCCTGTGCAAATCGTCCATGTCTGTAATTTGTCAAGAAAAACTTCCGAGTGAAATTACCCAGAGAGCTTTCATTAGCAGAGTCAGATCTGATCCACCTACTGCAGAATCCTCCTCCCTACGTGCTTCATCAGTGTTGTCAGTGATTCATCATAACAGCCACTTTCCAGAGTTAATGACCAACAGTTTTTATGGTGTAATGGTTCTAACAAGGCATTTGGACATGAGTGCAGAACAGCCGCTTAATGACTCATTTCAGCTAAGTACAATTATTACTTAAATGAGGCAGATTATGTCATGTGCAGCTAATTAACGTTAATTAAAGTAACTGGCTGAAGTGCTTTCTGTGAGTGGGTGTCTGTACCTAAAGGTCAGTCAGTTAAAATCAAGTCCTCAAAATACTCAGCAGCAGATTTCAGATGTGTTCCCTGAACGTGACATGAAGTTTCTCACAGACTTTGACAGAATCACGTCACCTCCCGAGACGGACGAGCATCAAACGGCAGTCGACCACGACGGCTGCCCCGCTGGCGGGGAAACACCCTGCTGCGGTCTGTCTGCTGGAGCCTCTGATCTCCACTCCCACCAGGCATCTTTACTGCTATTCTTCTGAGGGCCGGTAATGACTGCTTGCTCCTTAAAATATCCATCTTTACCCTAAACCGTGACACGTATGTCCACCTAAACCCAGGTCCCTATTTGGAAGAAATGTCCTCACAGAGCATCTCCTGGAAACTCACAGAGAAAGAAAAGCAGAAGGAGTCGCAGGTCTTTGATGTGCTGCTGCTGAGGCGGGACGTTTTCATCTGCAAGTCATTTTACTGTCCTCCTGTCATTAACAGGGACTTCTATTTATGCTGCACACACTCATGCACACACACTTATACAGCAGTATTACCCAGCCTAAACTTCAGTCTTTTATAAACTTGGCCTAAAGATTTTTCCCAACAGTGAAAAATCTTAGTTTAAAAGATGCCGAGCCCGTCTGATGCTGACTTTAGGCTCTAAAAATGACTTATTTTGGTTTAGGCACTACAGTGATTCAATTAGATGCAGGAAAGGGGTTAGGCCTTAAACTAATTATAACACCACACAGTGATGAACTGGGTATAACAGCCCCGTGCCACTAATACCACAACCCGCCATGTCACGCACTGCTGCCAAAGGATATTTTGTGTGCCACTCTGACTTTGACAAAATGTCCTTTTTTATGTCTGGGTAATGAGATTGACCTAAACTTTATGATCTATAAGTCTTCAGCTACCTTAAATCCCCCGTTTCCCATCAAAAGTCATCAGTCAGTTCCTGCGATCTTCCTGCTCCCATGTTCTAACGCTTCTGTCTTCCTGTTGTCAGTGACTTCATTCCGAGCAAAAGGACAGATTACTCACCTCGGCTACTTACCTCCTTTCACGGATCCTGTTCCTCCAGTTCGGAAAGCGCTCCTGGATCACCAGTTCTCACCACCTGCCTGCCCTCCTGAAGTTCACCAACCTTTAACCAAACAAACCAGCCGTTTCCCTCCATGCATCTCCCACTCTCCAAGTAAGCCAAGTAATATTCTCTCTCACAGTCTGCCTCACTCTTTCACCCCAGATACCAGTTTCCCAGTTCATCATCTCTGCTCTCCTCTGTCCTAGTGGAACTATCTCCCGACCCCTCCCTAAACAGTTCCCATCATGCCAGTGAACGACCCCTGCCCTGTTTTCCTTTGGAGTTAAATAAAGATTTTAAAACTGCTGTTGCTGTTCGGGTTTCGTTCTGCTTTGGTGACCCAAAACAATTATTTGGTGGACCGAACAGTGGGATGACAAAGCCATACACTGGCAGCTTTTGGAAAGAACTAATTATTGTTTCATCATCTTTAAACTGAATAATTTACCTGATGAGGCCTTTTTGTCTCCAAAGGCGGCCGAGTCCCCACAGTGTTGCTGTGTAAACACATTTATGTCCCCACATCATGACTAATACAAGTACACGCACACACTTTCCTTCCCTCCATCCTTAAATTAAACGATGTTTTGTTTGTGTCTCCTCACAACAGCACACACACAAACCTCAGTCCATTACCTCATCAACACACACACTTGTGTTCACTGTGTTGCTGCTGGTTGTTGGGGTTTCCTGGTGTGTCCTGGTGGTCAGAGCCACAGCACACTTTGTGCTGCTGTTTGAAAGCAGCCGGGAGCTGCAGGCGGATTCTGACTGAATGATGCCGGTTCTGAGGTTAGAAGCATTTCGGCCTTTGTGAGTCACTGCTGTGGAAAACAGAAGTTTGTGACAGTAAAATCTAAATATATAGTTCACAGTAGATCACAGAGGGTGATGCCGCTTCACAAGAACATAAGTTAAATTTAAATGTATGAGGTGCCATCAAAGAGTTTGGCAACTCTGACCTCTTACATGTGCACTCTGTGATGTCACTGTGGACCCGCAGTAGTGAGTGTGGATTGTAGCTCAGCTGCAGGGGGAGAGGTGGGGCTTCAGGTGAGTGGATGAACACACCTGCAGTGAACCTACAAACCTCTGCCTCCTTCTTATGCAGTAGTGTGCTGGGACCCAGAGCGAGAAGGCCGGAGAAGAGTGAGAGTTTACAGGAAATCTCTGCTGAACCGATTCACTGAGGGAACCCCCCACCAAACATGGCTGCAACCCTGACATCATCTCCCTGAGTTTATTTCCTTTCACAAATAGACAGTAAGAAACAGCTGTTGAACACAAACTTTTCGTTTCTAGAAAGTCTAACAAGCACATCCAGGCGACGTTTCAAACAGCTGATGCTGCTGTCACAGAACCTGAACTTCACATGGAGGATCATTGCTGGTGAAGGCCTGAAAGCAGCGAGTCAGAGGACCGTGTGCTGTGTTGCAGTGATTTCACCCTCAGGATGGAGTTCTGCTGGGATGTCCTGAGGTGTCTGAGGAAGAACATTCAGAGCATACCATCTTTCTGAATAGAAACGTCACAGTGGACCCAGAAAAACCCTCAAATTTGATTGGAAGTTCCCTCTGTGTCCCACTTCACTCCTCCTGTGACCTCTCTGTGGGGAGGCGACTCAGTTTGACGAGTTTCCAAAAAGTCCCACAGGAAGCATCGCTGTGAATAATCTGAACTTCTAAGGAAAGGGAGAGTTTGGTGCAGTCGTTTGTCATTTCATATTATTTTTGTGAATTTTTGGATCTCTTTATTTTTTAAAAGCTCACGCTGCTTACAGATCTAACTCTGGACACCAGGAGAAAAACATTCTTCATCTCGTGGGACCTTTAACACCTGCTGCAGCTGTTCAGGTCGGCACCTGTGAACAGGTCGGTTCTGTGATGATTCATGTCTTTCCTCTCAGGTTGTTTCCACTTTGATTGTCTGTGTTTTCAGTTCAGTAGCGCATGCAGAGCAAACACTCAGGCTTTCAGCAGCTCTAACGTGTAACAGGTCAGAGGAGGGAGGCCGCTGGGCTTCAGGAGACCTCTCGACCTCTCTCCTCGTGGATCACAGCTTTAGCACAGCCTGCATTTTTGACTCTGCATGAGGAAATGAATTCCTGCTGCGTCTCCTCCTCATGCACTGCCTGGAGCCGCTTCAGTGTCCTTGACCCTGAACGCTGTTCATCCTCTGAAGTGTCAGTTTTCATTTTAATGCTGTATGTCTGTCAACGTGATCTGAAACCATGTGGAGCTTCACAACCTGAAGGAAAGGGGGACACCATGGAAACTCCACCACAGCAGCATATTTTCACATTTCTTGTAGTGCTGCTTATACCTGCAGAAAGTTTTGGAGTGAGATGTCTTCTTTGGAGATATCAGCTGGAGAGATATCTGCCTTCTTTAAGTATGATGGAGTTAAATGCTTTGAGCTTGCCTTGTGGAGCTCAAAGCATCCAGAAATACATCTGAAAGGCCCCAGCAGCACTGGGCTTCATTCACTGTGGTGATGTGCACATAAAAACAGGGGATGGGGGGCTGGGGGTGGCTCAGGAGGTCTGCGTCTCCTCAGGTCATGGTTCAGTCCTCAAGCTCCCTCAGTCTGCATGCCAAAGCACCAAAGGAGAAGATACAAACTCCAAATTGTCCCTGATGCATCCATCAGTGTGTGAGTGGTAGACAGATCAAGAAGCACTCTGAGAGCGAAGCCTCCGCCAAGCCAGCTCAGTCTCTGGGCAGTATTTACTTTTAAGGGAATAGTATTATATGTTGTATATATTCATTATGTAGAAGTAGGTAATGATAACAGGTATTGATTTGTAAATAAGTGCACATGAATAACTTGAGCTTATTATATAAAATTATCCTCCAGTATATTTCTACTAACTAGCAGCTCGTTCTCTTTCTCCTAACAGACTTTCTTTAAAGATAAAACACATTCTGGGGTCAAAGAAAGGCAGATGTGAAACGTAAAAGTGAGGTCAGAGGTCAAATGTGACATGATATTAAGATGCAAACTGTAATGTGATATTTAGAATCCCCATATACCAGAATAATTTCCTACATGTTATCAATATAAACAAAGGCAGCAGAATTTTAAGCAAAGTTTTAAAGATAAAAGACATTTTATGAAAGTTTGACCTTATTTGACCTTTAAAAAGAGGTCAGAGGTCAGAGTAAGGTGATATTTAGAATCCCCATATATCATTCCCTATATGCCTTTTTGTTGTCAACACAAACAATGGCAGTAAGAAACACAGTTTTAAACAGCTCTATACAGCACTATTATCACTTTGACCTTCAGATCAATTTATTGACTTGATGGAGAGGTCAGAGGTCAGATATGACATGATATTTTAAATCTTTATACAGTACTTCCTATATGTTGATAATACACACAGCACACTTGTAATAATCATAGTTTCTAGGTTTTAAGGCTTTTTGTCAATTTTCCACCAGTAAATCATGAAGTTGACCTTTGACTTTGGTGGATGGAAGCCAGATTTGAATGGATTGTTAACATGAGGCCACTCTACATCCCTACAAAGTTTTATCAGAATTCATTCAAAACTTTTCCAGCTATCGAGTTTACAGACAGAATG
>VUQS01031587.1:0-39766 GCA_015108495.1 Heterochromis multidens | reverse complement strand
TTGCTCGCTCCCTCTCCCTTTTTTTCCCTCCCTGTGCTCTGAATACTAATACTCTGTCTCTTCTCTCTCTCTGCCTGTACAGCCCAGCCAGTGCTAAAGACATACTGATGTATGTGGGGCGTGTAGAGGAAAAGAGAGAGAGAAGTGGCCTGTGGGTGCCGGTGTGTGTGTTTGTGTGTGTTGGTGGGAAGCAGGGATGGAGGGGGTCTCGGAATGGTGTGGAGGGTATTGGCCTCTCTGAGCCTGCAGGGTACATGGAAGCACCCAGGATCTTGTTTGGACTTATTAGAGCTATGATTAGATAATGATACTCCTGCAGATGCCCCTGGAGAGGTGATGTAGTGTTGGTAGTGGGTGGGTTGGGGGCCACATAAAATGTTGCCGTTTTTTATGGCAACATCAGTGGGATGAGAGGAAGAGACGGTGGGAGTAGAGGTGGGGATAGGGTAGTGTGAGGAGGAGTAGGTGTTGCTTGGATGTCAGGTGGTGGAGAGCAGAGATGGGATAGAGGGTCAATGTTGTTCGGCTCTGAGCCAAAAAAAGGGACCTGGCTGGTGTGTGTGTGTGTGTGTGTGTTTTTATGTGTGTGCAGCATGAGAAGAGCAGCTGAAGTATACAGAGGACATGATCTAGTTAGAATGAGACATAGGCTTATTGGAGTTATGATTAGATTATGATATTCCTGCAGGCCTCGTATACGCAGAGAGGGCGCACATAAAAATATTTCTCTGTTTGATGATAACATCACGAACAGGATAATGAGGACCCACCGCGGTCGGTCGGGAATAGGTTTAGGCATTGTATGAGAGTGGTTGTTTTTAAAGTGGTGTCCCTCAGGGTGCCTTCAGGGGCCCTTGACATATTCCCAGAGTGGAGTCAACCCAACAAAATGAGAAAAGCTGTAATTCAGTTATAATTGAATTTGCACATCAAGCAGCAGGAGGCTGTAATAGGGAAGTAGTTTTGATATCCAGATGTCACATTCTGTATCATATCGCATCCATCAACAAAAATCAAATCTATCTTAAAAACAATAATTGGAAAATGATGTGTAAACTCTAGATTAGGGTTTCTTCTCTGCTTCCTGCTGTGATGGTGCCAACTTTAACAGTTATGTAAAGCAAGTCATCCCTCTGCCCCTCAAGATGTTCATAGCATATGGGCCTGCTGCCATATTAAATGAACGCGGTGAACAGTGTGCACTTTTTGTACTTGTTCTCCATGTGAGTTTTTCAGATCATATTGCCAGTCATTACTATCTTCGCACTGTGCGTGGTATCTGTTTTTCCTGTATTCTTCCAGTCACTGCGGATGTTTCTCATTAAAATCCTGCCTATAGTTTAACTGCACAGCATAATTAGTAACTGTTAATATTTATAGTTAGCAGGAACCCTGAGCATTAATCTTTTTTAGTCAAAAAAGAAAGCCCTCCTACTGTGAGTTCTGTTGTCGGGACAGAAGCAAGCATCTTCATATTTAACGACGGTGCACTGATGAATTAATCATTCTCCCAGAGTGTGCCCAAACAACACCTAATGGGCCACACAGCACAAGAGAACATCTAGGCCTTGTTAGAAACTTGGGTATGGAAATTCTACATGCATTTGGCTCAAAACCTATTCTAAATGCACAATCTTAAAAAAAAAATAGCAGAGATCAAACTGTTATTTATTCATAAAAATGCTAATCACCGGCTTCAGATGGGTCTAAGAGGGAGATGGAAGGAGAAAGGGAGGTGGTGGGGGGAGGGGGTCACTTGAATTAGCTTTGCTTAAGTGAATCCAAATTTGATCTTGTGCTTTTTATTATGATAATGGAGAGCAAAGATCAAGACATAGATTTTGAAAAAAACATTTGGAATCCACATCTTAAAAGAATCACATTCAGGACTTATGCTCCTGGAGAACATTTAGTGATCCGCATCAAAGACTTCATCACAATGGCAAAACAATAAAATCTCATCACTCCACATGATCTTACAACTTACCAAATGGACAAAGTGATATCATTACACCGAACACATTTATTCCCAGCCTGATACTTAATAACTTGTCATTCTGACAAAAATAATAAAATTCTTGTCAGCCATTACGTATTCAGAGAAGATTAAGTAGGAATGTTCTCAACATTAGATAGGAAATGGTATTAAAAAGAATATTTGTCCCAGACAGTTTAACAAATGAACACCTTATAATTATATTACACTGTGTTCATCATCCTTCTGGAAACAGTGATGAAAAAAGACAAACACATGATGGAAAAATAGCTGTGTTTGGAACCCTGCAGCGGGCGATGATTGACTGATAAATGAGAGTAAACAGTGACCTCTGTTAACTGTCAAAGCAGAGCACGGTGAGAGGCTGAGACACACAACAGAAGAGGACAGGAACACATAGAGGGACCAGGACAAAAACAGAGGAGAGGAGAGAGAGAGTGAAAGTTAAACAACAAATGGATTGAGAGCTCAGCTGGCGGCAGCTGCCACTGTCAGACCAGAAATCTTGTTTCCCCTAAAACAAGTGCTGGCATTATAATATCTCTCTTATGTGGGACAAATTATCCACTCCTCCAAGTGCACACAAAACACTCTTCGGCATGCAATTCACACATGCACACTCCATGGCACTTAGAGTGCATGTATGTAATCACACGTGCACATGTATTAAAGAAAGTAGACCGAGAAATGCTTGAGGGGAGAAGAGCCATGAAGAGATTAAAAGTGACTAAGACCGTTGGTGTCAACTCAATGGGGCGAAATGTGTCTGGGTCCAAATTCAAATATGTTTTAAGACTACCATAAATAACAAAGCCACACAAAGTGTGAGAATTTTATTTCCAAACCTAAAAGAAAATAAGGGTAAATGGAGCATTCAGGAACAGTGTGGCTGAATAGTTTATTGCATTGACTATATACTAAATATTTCTTAAGTCTTTAGTCTGCAGAAATGTTGTTGATACAAGCAGGTTTGACCGTTTCCAGTGATAAATGATATTAGATGTTTTGCTGTATCTACGGGGCTCATGCTGTTATTAATTAAGGATCTCACGCAGCTCCTGAAGTGCAATCGTGGGACTGCAGGTTTAACTTTTAGGGCCTCTTCTCACTTGTCTAGCAAATAGAGGCAACAGTACTCCTGAATTACCTTCTTGTGCTTCTCCCTCAGACTAGAGACTGTCCATTTCATACACTACATAAATCTTGTAGCTTCAGCAACAGTACAACAACACTAAGGGGCCTTTGGTTTCAGATATCATCCTGAAGACAGTGTTTCACTCCAGGCTTGGTGGCATTTTAGGATCAATAAATTGGACAAAAAAGCAGTATTTCCCTAAGTTTTGGCAATCAGGGGACATAAAATAAATAGTTTTAAATGTGGTTTATAAATCTGATTAAATAGGAGTTATGCTTATATGAATATTTCTAATTAATATGATGTTATATTTTTGGGTGAGGTTAGTTTGCAGCTTGGTTTTCTTTTAATCGTTTTTCTTTTAATCTTTGAATTACTAATAGAAGACTTTGCCTTACAGGAGTTTTTTTTGTTTCAAGAAACAGCAAAAAGTTCCAAAGTGGAATGCTGTGGTCAGTGAGGTCATTCTGACTGCAGGTGGTTTCTGCTATAAATCATCACTTGGAGTTGCCTCTAACTTTTGAGAGGTCTAGTTCGCATAGACAAAAATTGGTATATTTTAGTTGTCAAAATAAAGTGAGCCAAACTATAGGTTGACACTTCTCTGGGCTCAGTTACAAAGAAAATCTATGATACACAAGGACATTTGAGAGATAAAGATCCTCTTAAGCACAACCGGGCACTTCAAATAAGCTTTTGTTTTTTGTTTTTTTTGCTGATAAAGGTTGAGACTTGATGAGGTAACTCCCTAAATCCAAGGTTCCTTGAATCACCTCAAATTCACATATATCATGTGTGTTTGGTGACATCAACCCAAGACTGTAGCACTCTATTACCTCACCTGAACAGATCAATGGAGATAGGCTCTGTCCTTTCAGAATTTGCAGATATGGTCATGCCCTTCTTTCCACCCTTCTCCTTCTAGTCTTCTCTATATCTACTCCTTCACTCCCAGTCTACTCCTTCACTCCCAGTGCCGTTCGAGGGCAAAAAACCCTCGCTGACATGTAATAGAGTCAGCAGATTCTGCACAGAGATCCATGATTACCCATTGGGATAACTGTAGCCAAGATTAATTCCAGCCTTGAAAAGCCAGGAGATTTTTATAATCTGAGCACTGACTGGCTGGCATGACTCATTCAGAGCAGCTACCACAACACAAACCCAACACCTCAGGGTCTATCCAATTTGGGAACCCATTGGCTTGTCTTCTGACTTGCCTCTGGGGGTAGCGGCCAATTGTAGCCACTATATTCAGATAGTGGATAATGATGTTGAAGACTTCCTGCACTGATAAATTTAAAAAAGCTTGTCAGTTGATGGCTGATGGTTTTCAGACTGCTCAAATGTGATTGGTCAGTACAGATAAAAAAGGAAACCAGAAAATCAAAAATCTTGTATTTTCCCATAGAATATGTAAATTCATATGGAGGTGTGTGTTTATAATGAAGTTGAAGTTGAAGTTTATAGGGATTAGATCCTCCCCTTGGCACATGCTAGAAGTCTCCTGTTGAAACATTTGGCAACTGAGCCAATAAATCCTCTTGTCTTGGTTTTAATCTCTTGGATTTTTATCAACATTTGTCATCTTCAGAAGCTGCTGATATCCACCACCATTATCACCAAATAACTTGTTGAGAGTTAGCTGACTCTGAGGCCATCATTCCCCTCAACTAACATTTCTGTAGTATTAGTTTCCACCTTTATATCAGACGTGTTTCCAAAGTTAAGATGACTGTGGCTCTCACCACAAGAACAGGGAGGACTTGTCCCTCTTGGCATTGTAAGACAGAGGAGAAAGGCACAGTCATCACTATAAAAGTAGTGACTTTGTGTGTCTGCTCTGTCTTGTCATGCCAAAGGGGACAGATATAAAAAGTTGCCCATTGCTCACCAAGTTTTACTTTCTCAGGAGAAGTCAACAACACTTGACATGTAGAACTCAACTTGTGTGAAACAAACTCCTGTACCAATCCAGCAAGTAAAGAGCAATTGCAGTTTAGCACAGCTTTATTCATTTATACAACTCTCATCATTTCAGTTCAGTGGAGATATGGAGACATCAATAAACAAAAAGTCAAGAAAGTTGAGCAGACAAGTGATCGTGCAGGCTGTAAATAAGCTTTCAAATTAGCTACCTCACTGTGTTTTGGGTTTTGCCACTAATCTTCATAATCAGATATCTGCAAATTAATGTGTAGACTCTGTTGCTGGAAGCTTTCTGGTTTCTGTTTCTAATCAGCTTGAGTTGACCAATCATTGCAATCTCTCTGGTGATATCCAAATACACAGTCCGACTGGTGAGCAAACGAGGGAATGCTTTTGCTGAAATGCATTCTCCATCAGCTTTATAATTGCTTTTTAAAATTGATCTGCATTTGTAAACAATGACCAGCAGAGGCTAATACGTTGTCTCAATTTGGTTACTTCCATTAGTAGACTTATGTGTAGTACATTATGTATACCACGTACTTGCTTGTGTAGTGCGTTATCTCAAATCAAACATTACATGTTGTGCACTTGGCAAAAGGGAAGATTGCAATTAGAGCCAGAAGAAACATCGATACCGATATTTAGTGGTTTAAAAAGCCGATATTCTGATATATCAGAGTTGTTTTTCTTTCAAACACACAAAACATAAATGTATTTCCCTAACATTTTTGATATGTATATATTTATTTACTCGTTTACACTCTGCCCAACTCTGCTCAGCTGGTTGTTGTGGTTTGTGGCATTCCAAATGTTTGTTCACAACAGGGAAGTTGCAGAGTGCCCTCTGGTGGATAAACTATGCAACTTGCTAATACTGGCTGATAATATCGGCCTGCCTGCCGGCTCTAGTTGCAATGATTGACGATTGTCATGCTAGCTGCCACGTTTTGTGAACATTTACAACTTGTAGAGACTTTGACCACACATAATGCGGAATTCCTCAGCAATGGTTACTGCTGTAAGCTGGCTAGCATTGGCATTGGCAAGATAATGACTACTGAGCGTGAATCATAGATTGTATGTAAAAAGATGGATGTAGCCATCATGATATCACCCACTGGATAGTGAAGATGTGTTGTAAAGCTATAAGTTAACCGTTTTTGCTGTCACCATCTTGGTGTTTTGAAACTGACTTGACAATGAAGGGGTGGATCTGATTCTGAAACTGAGGGACACTGCATGCTCATTGGCTAATAACTTGTGTGACAAAGCCTAGTATTTCTATCTTTCTGACTCTAATAATCATCATAATTTACAAAATTAACTTCTTGTTGTGTTCAGTAAGACTTCAAACTAACAATTGAGCACATGAAGTCATCAGAAAAGTGTTTACTGAGGTCACAGAGTGAGGGAACCGAGGGCTGTTTTCCCACTGATTTCTTTTTGTAAGAGTCGCCCCCTACTGGCCAAAAAGAATGCAGACATTTCTGCAATGGCTTCTCTTGTAGTTATACTTGTAGGTTCCCAGATCCTCCTCTTTGTGTCTTCCAGACTATTTAGAAGGGAACAGGACAGCTATTAGTCCAAAGTATAAGCACGTTTCTCACAACAGATGTTTTGACTTGTCACAGTTAGGTAGACAAGAGCAGGTGGAATTAATGATGGTGCAGTTCCATTAAGTGTCCCAGTATGCCATGACAGTGAACCAGGATGCACAGTGGGAATGTAGCTGTGCTTTTATTATAGCAAGCCAAAAAGTCCGAAGGCCTAGATCTTAGTTACCTAAACTAAAGGTGCACAGACACAAAATACGAAAATTTATTCCATGTGTCTTTTTAAATATATATTCGGTAATAGTAATATATATTTATAGTTACTTATTTTGATTCTGTCAGCAACACTGTCTCCTGCCAGTCAGATTTATATTCTGCTAACATGGTTTACCAAATAAGTTCTCTAAGAAAATGTCATTCTTTCTTGCATTATGTATGGCAGCAAAGTTTTTCTTTGGCAGAGAGGACTGTTAATGTTTTTTACAGCATTGAGGGAGATTCATATCCTTAATAAGGTTACTTAGATTTAAGCAAAATAAAAGCTTTTAATTGATGGCTTTTGTTAAATGCTTGTTAAATGGCTTTTGTTAGTCAACACATTGTGTTTCACACTTCAAGACACTGTTTTAGTATTAAACCAAGACGATGATGTGTGAGGGCCGTGAATGCCTAAGTGTAACCATAACAAACTAAAAGCATGTTTTTATTGCTAGAAGCTTTTATTATTCTATTGAAGGAGCATTTGTTGAAGGCAAACAAATGAAAAAGGATTTCAGAGGAGAATTTAAAAACATTCTGCATCTGTATTTTGCATCCTACGTCATATATTAATTAGGTACAGTATATAAGTATAATTTCAAGGGGACAGAGATCAGAGCTACCAGACTTTGCTGCTACCAGTTGAAGTGCATGTTCTAGAATCTTTGAGATTTGAGAGATGGTGTAGGATGTGAATTTTGAGATTCAGATTGACCCAAAAGTGCCCCTAAACTGCAATTTTCTCTGGACCACATTTAGCCTGGACTAACTACATTAACTTTCGGTAACACATGTCAACCTTGGCTCATGACTTTTGGCCATATGTGAGCTGTAGGTGCCTCTACTATGGAACCAGCTCCCAGTTTGGATTCAGGACACAGACACTCTCTACTTTTAAGATTAGGCTTAAAACTTTCCTTTTTGATAAAGCTTACAGTTAGGGCTGGATCAGGTGACCCTGAACCCTGCCGTAGTTATGCTGCAATAGCCTTAGGCTGCTGGTGGGCTTCCCATGATGCATTGAGCATTTCTTCTTCACTCATCTCTTTTCACTCCCTGTGTGTTTATATACCACTACTATATTTATTCATTAGCAGTTATTGATGTCTGGCTCTCTCTCCCATAGTTTGCCTTTTGTCCTGTCTCTCTCTGCTCTCTTCTCTTTCCCCTCACCCCGACCTGGTGGCAGCAGATGGCTGCCTCTCTCTGACCCTAGCTCTGCCAGAGGTTTCTTCCGGTTAAAAGGGAGTTTTTCCTTCCCATTGTTGCCAAGTGCTTGCTCATAGGGAGTCATGCGACCTTACAATATAAAGCACCTTGAGGTGACTGTTATGAACTGGCGCTATATAAATAAAATTGAAATTGAACCAAATAGGTTTCAAAACTAGCCCAGGTATGTCTACGATCTGGGCCGAAATGGGTCCTGTGGGGCAATAAATTATATACAATCTGAACTTGGCCACTATATTTAAATTGCTATATGATTCGGTGCTGCTGGAAGGGGCTAAAGCTTTTCACTTCATTGTTCATGAAATAAACATGGGGTGAATTTTGGTGTGAATGCAGAATGTGAAGTAAATTATATGTGAGAGGTCAAGTGAAAGAGGTTGACCTTGAAGAGCACAGTTCAGAAAGGCCTGCTGCTTGCACTGCAGAGTTGTTTCCAACCTGTGACTCAGTGGAAGGCATAACATTTTTTATAATAAGATTGGAAATTCAGCCATAACATTCAGCAATAAAGACTAGCTCAAGCAGCTCACTTAATTTATGAAACTGCCTTTGATTATTAAATTAAACACTATTTCTCCTGTGAGTTGATTTGCTGTACTTCAGCTTAATCCATTGGAAATTAAATGTTTGATTGTTAAAAACTGTTTAAAACTGAACTGTAAACATAAACTTTTGAATCAGTTTTCATCACACGTTGTTAGCTCACCTGTAATGGACGTAATGGTCTCCTGTACTGGTATTTCTCTCCTGATGTAATTATGAATCTTCTGTATGTGTTTGCACTTTCTTTCCAAAAGTCTTCTCTGATCATTCCCAACCTCATCATGATCACTTGTTACCATGACAACTCTCTCATAGGACCAATCGCCCACCTCTCTCTCTTTCGCTCTCTTTCTCTTTCACTAGCTGTCTTTCTTCTGCTGGTCTCCATTTTCTTTGTCGTGACTCCTACTCACCCATCAGCCACTGCCATCACCTACTTTAATTTCTCAACAGAGGATTCCACTTGCTTCTTTTACTTAATTAATCTTTTTCCCCTCCTCTTAGTTTCTTTTCTTTGCTTTTTTGTTTATGAGATACCTTCAGCAGAGGGAAAATCAGTTGCATTTTCTCTTGTTAGGATCACCAGCCAGCCAGCACAGTCACAGCATCTGGCAGAGTACCCCTCCAGCAAACTCGACGAGGTCAGTCCAGCCTCTCTTCGAGGTTCTTTGGGGGGTTTTCCAACCTCCCTGACCTTAGCCTGGAGCAGTTTGGACAGGCCCCATATGCAGTATGTGTTAAGGTCAAGAACTTCAAAATCTTCTGCTGAACCCCAGTGGCATCAGGCATAGTGGCTGAGGCTTTAAGAAGAGCCTTACACAAGCTGGGACTTGAGGTCAGCAGGGCTGCATTGAGGAAGCAGAGCATAAGACAGTTGCTATCCAACTGCTAACAAAATCTGCTGCCCAAGTGTGTTTACAAAGTGATTTTTGAACATTGGGTGTTGTTAATGGTGGCTTTAGGGACAGGCTTGCATTGTTGGATTTTGTGTCCAAGTTGGACTTTTGCAAGAAGAACATTTGGTGAAGCTGTTCTGACTTCCCATGTTCCCAAAACCATTGGACTGACATCAAAAAAAGGGATCAGAAGAGAGCTGAAAATCTCAAATTTTTAGTTATAATTTCCACATGTAATTGTTTTACATAAAGAAAAATATGTAATGCTGGGACACATGACTGTATGTGAAAGGGGCTGCTTGTAGTGGTGAACCCACAGAGATTTATCACTCTGCAGTTCCCCTGACCTCTCTGGGGCTTAATATGGATTTTTTTTCAGCCAGCAGCTTTACTGATTTCTTCCACTATCAGTGTTTCTGTAGCATCAGTGTCATTTTGAGAGCGGTGTTTTAAAGCAAAGAAATCTTCCAAATAAACCTACCCAGCCCCAGTTAACTACATAATGAACACATAGTGGAGCATTTTGTAGCTTTGTCAGATATTTCCTGTAGAATAGCAAAAAGAGAGTGAATTTTGGACTTTCATTTGGCAGGTGGCAATCGGTGCTAATGATGCTTTATCTCAGTAGGTTGTGGACATGGAGAACTATTTGCTAACAAGTTTTGCTCATACTAAGAGACCAAAATTAGTTAAAGCATGTTTAAACATAGCAAACCACTTTTAATGTGTGTTTCCATGTCCGGCTACAAGATGGTGAATTTTGGTGCTGCCAATTAGAGGCAAACAATTTTCTGACATTGTGCACTGTACAATGTGGAAGCTTGTCAGTATATTTGATATGTAAGTGGACTATTGTGATCTGATTTTGTTTTATTGTGTTTAATTTATAACCTTTATATGGACTTTTGTTGCCTGTTCGCACCTGTAAATAAATAAAACTGTGTAAATAGAATATTAATTCACTCTATGGTAGCTCCTCATCGGCATTTTAAAACAGGTTAAAATAGCCACTACAGGTATTGTTAACATTCTCTCCTTTCTTAAATATATCTATTAAAAAGGAACCGGTATTTTTGCTACCTTTCGTTTCGCCTGTGAGCCACGCGTCAGACTGTTCCAAACACTCAGTTTTCAACTTTTTTTTCTATTTGTTGGTCCGATTGACCTCAGCTGGAGTGAATTTCTTTATGAGGCCATTATGCTTGCCGTTCTTCCCCTGGCGAATGGCGCCATCTACAAAAGTGATGTCACATCCGTTGGCACAGGCTGCCACTTTGGTGTCGTTTCGGCCGGTCGTACACCTCTTGAGTGTTATACCGCTGCCGCCACAGCTGGGTTGAAGATACGAGTGTACTATCGTGTTGGTTTTTAGTAGCTCATTAGTAGTGGTTTTAATGATCAGTACAGAAGTTCAGAGACTCACAGATTAAACAGAGGGAGATGTTCCAACAGTTTGAAAAGATAAGACTAAAAAAAAGAGATTAAAAAAAACATTTTTTCCAATTTTGAATTTTCCTCCTATACAATTGTGGATGTGGAGGTTTTGTCTGAGTGGCGATACCTGTCATTCAGGAGAACACCAAAGCTTGTACTTGCGCCCTAAGTACTGGTATAAATGGTATGGAGCTGTGGCAATGTCACTTTTGGCGTGCTGAGCGACCAATGCGATGGGTATAATGGGCCCTTATATGGTTATCTCATGCATGGATGGAGCTGTGGCTCTGAGCACAGCAGGCCCACCCTCCTGTTAAGTCTGCCTTGGAAATGTTTCCACCTCATCACTTTGGGAGTTCTTTCAAGCTTTTGGAGGCCGATTAGAAAATAATTTCTTGATTGTGAAGAAAAGGATGATAAGGATACAGATGATACAATAAGGATTCCTTTTTTGGGCCAATAACAGTGAAAGGCCAACCTGTTTGTTTGTATGAAGCTGGATTTTTGGCTAGGCTAATGAATGTTAAAAAATTAGGCTGTTCCATCTATGAAGGGCAATGCTGATGAGTCAGAATCGCAAGCTGGAAGTATTATATCACAGAAATGTTTGTCTTGTAATCAGATAATCAGAATATTCACAGCTAAGCTCCTCTTTATGATTCTGCACACTCCTACAAACGGTTCTTGTATGTATAAAGCAGTAACAGTTGGCTAATTCGGCTATAACAGCAGCTTATTTCTGAGCAGACTTTTTTTCCACTGGTGGAAACTTAATTCATGGGGAAAGGGTACTGGAGTGACTCCAGTGTGTACATTAAAGTAATCATTTAGTTTTGAAAACAAGAAATTATGCTTTTTAGTAGATTTGGTTTCTTTTCACAACTTATACAACATTAAACTGATTAGGCAGTGCTCACAAGCCCCAGGTTCTGTTTATGGAAGCCAGGCGAGGGGCTAGCAATCAGAAGAAAGTGGGCTTTTAGGGAGGGGGGGCTTTAAAACCTGGAGCTAGAACAGCTTGTTTGAGATAGAGTATAACCTGAGGATGAATCATTTTTTGACGTGTGCATCATACAAAGTAACTCTAAAATACTTAAGATGTCTAACTCCTCAGATTTCATATAAGCACTTGACAGTTCAGGTTGAGAGGGGCCCTGTGGAGCTGTACCCCAAACATTTCTTTCTAATAATTTTCACTTTACAGCATGTGGCATTTTGATGTCACACATCAGACAAGCCTTAGTCACCATCGACTACCAGCTGCTTCTTATACACATGTGCAAGTTCCTCTTTTGATATAACTTCTCTCACAGGGTTTGCTTTAGTTACCACTTGGAAACAGGTGCCATGAGGGGAGGAAGTTCCATCATATATCCTTAACTAATCAATCAGCATACATTTAGGTAACGAGTGCTAATGTTTTATGGGTAATATTTGCTCAAACTAAAATTGGGGCTCCATTTATCATTTAGGCCTATCTTGAGAGCAAACTCTAGGTGAATTTTTTGAACCATATGATTGATAGGAAGTGTAAATTTCTCTGATTTCACTCACTTGGAGCCATGTTTTCATCTAGCTGGTGAATGTGGCTTTAAACTTCACTCTCTTCTAAACTCTATTTTTGGTCTGTATTAACTCCGGTGGGAATTATCTTGCTCTTTCGCTGCTTATTGCTGTACCTGTGGTGCCGGGTGGGTAATAAACAGTGCATTTTAAGAACTTTCTCAATGGAAACAGCCGCCTGCTATGAGAATTTTTTTTTGTAAGCCAGAAGATCTGACGGCTAAACACCAAATTTTAGATTCAGGTGATAACTCTCTGCAGGCTCATCTCTACCAGAAAGCTGTTTTGCATTCGACTATTATGATAAATATAATAGCTTTAAACCATGTGCATTAACTTCTTTGTTTGACTTTATCGTGTTTGCATTTACTTGAAAATCACTTTAACTGAGGAAAAGGCTTTCCTGTACTTATGCCTCTCACCCTCTAACAAAACATGTACATATTTTGTCAGAGTGAATGGTTTTGTTTCAGTAATGAATATTTGAGGGCAGCAAATGTCAGTTTGTATAGTGGGAGAAAAGGGTCTGACTCACTCGAGGCTCTGCTGAGGGTCGCTGAAGTAGATTTTAGTGATATTGTGAGATGCACAATTTTCTTTCAGCCCATGTTTCTCCCTTTCTTTCTCGTCATTTTGTTATTCTGTCTCTTCTTGTGCTGTATCTCTCTCTAACGCTGGTAATGTCTCATCCCATCCCGTCTCTTGGCGCTACAGGAGCCACAAAGCCAGGAGACTAATCTAATCATTTAGGGCCTGTTCTTGAGTAGTAAATAATTTTCTTGGCATATCAAAAGGTTTGTGAGTAGGTATGAGTGTGTATGTGTGTACATTTGCAAGTATTTCACTTTCCAGCGTTTTCCCCCCCTGAGGACAGCAACAGCAGCCTTAGAGCATTTTTTCTTCCTCTACAGTGACACACTATGGTCTATATTTCATGTCACTCTGACTAAACTGCTCCGCTGTTGAGATGTCCACTTTAAAGCTTGATGCACTCCTTCTGTATGGATTTGGCTGCCATGCCAGCAAAGCACTTTGCCTTGAGAAAGGAATTAAACCCCTGAGGTTTTTCTAAGATAGATTAAATAGGGAGGGGAGCTGAGAACACGGGCTCATGGGAGGGGCACTACCCAAATATAGAGAACCTGCCAAATGCCAGTGGGGTGTGGGCGGAGAGGCTGGCCTTTCTGATGTGTGTGTCTGTACATGTGGGTGGGTGCTTGCATGCGTTATGAGGATTGTGAGGATGCATGTAAAGCAACACATGTCTGCTCCTGTATATATGTGTGTGCTTGTGTGCACACACATGTTATAACATACAGTGGAGGTAAAGAGCCAGGACACAGCACAGGGAAGTTTTTGACATTGAACAGATGACCTCCACTAGTGTAGAAAAGTAGCATGAAAAGCATTATTGTCGAGCTTCTGAGTCTTTACTTAGCTTTTATATCATTATGTCGTTTTTGTTTATTCAGTTTGTCATTGAACTTACTCATCAGTGTCTTTTCAGATGTTTTCTAGTTCAGGGTGAGTGAATCAACAAAAGCAGGTAATGCCTTTTGAAGAAGAGTCAGAATGGGAATTGCAAAAAAAACAAAAAAAAACAAGAAAAAAAGAAAAACAATGGAGAGCAGAGTCGAGCAAGAGAAAGGGGGTTTTGTTTGCTAAGTCTCACATGTTTGGTTACTCAAGCTAATGAGCAGCAATTAGACAGAAGCCAATTAACTCTGGCCATCAGACTGAGACAGAGGGAAATGATAAGAGGAGGAGCGAGGAAGTGAGAGAAGGGAAAAAGTTGAGGGGGGGGTAAATGACCTGGGAATTACAGCTGCTGTTATCTGCCAAGAATGTTCATGTGTGCGTTTGCATGCAAATGAGGATATGTGTGTGTTTGTGTACTGATGGGATTGTGTGCTTATGTGTGTTCCAGCAGAGGGAGCTGTGTAGGCCCATGTCACTGTAAGTGCTCTACATGACCATCTGGCTCTCACTGTCAGACTGGATGCTGAACCTACAGTTAACTCCCTCACTGCCAGCATCCACATCACATCCAGATGACAGACAAAGGCCCTTGAACAGATGCCATATTTGTCCCACTGACGCCAGACAGAGATAAGCATATCTTTGGCCATTTATTATCATCCAAACTGAACTACTCAAAGATTTAGACGGTAGAATCACAGATATAGATGATTGATGACACACTGATGGAGACGCTGTGTGACTCTGAGTCTTCTCTGGCAGCCTGTATGCTGACCAGATTGTGTATCTGCTTCAGGGTGTTGAGAGAAGAAAGCAAATGGTTAATTTTTCTTTCTGACTGCTGATGCAGTGTTCCAGCTGAACCCCTTGGAGAGTCTCTTGCTCTCTCTCTCTCTCTCTCTCTCTCTCTCTCACTTACACACACACACCCCTACAAATACACACTCTAGTGTAGTGTAGTGCTTGCCATTCTTCTCAGTAGCCTGCTGCCCTCTCTTTAATTAGGCTAATTGAAATGCGAGAATAACCATTTTCTTGATTGCTCATTATTTTGGGGCAGTTTAAAATGAAAAGCATGCTTACACATGTGGAAGCCAAAAAGAGGCAAGCTTACAGTACCTCGCTCCTTGGATGACCCTCTTGCTTGGTGAGGATGGCCCTTGGAGACTGGGGCCCGGCGGTCTTAACCCCGGCCCTGGTTGGCTCTCCTTCTCGCTGTGCACTGCTGTCCTTGCACCTTTGGCATTCTGGCTGCTACCTTGCCTCTACATTTCCAGAGGGAGCATCCCCCTGCCAGTGGCCTTAGTGTTGTTAAGTAAGAGAGTCAAGTGGGATTTTCCAGACATCCTTGAGACAAATTGTAAGAGGCGGTTTGTGCTTAAGTGCTCTTGGCAGTTCTACAGGTGGTTTGTCGGCTTTTCCTGTGTTGTTGGTGACTCTGTAAACCCCTGAATAGGTCCACTCTTGGCCCTTAACTGTGACAGGAGCCTCCCCAGGGCAGCCTGAGCTTATAGAGAACAGGGAGGGGAAGAAAGAGAGAAGATTTTTGGGAGAGAGAAATACACCTGAGCACATCTGGAGCAAAGAGCTGAGGAGAGTATGCAAGTGTGTGTGACAGCCTGAGAAAATGTTCATGTTTTGTGTCTCCCTGACAAGATGGTGAGTCATTCCCTCAACACAAACTTACACATAAATGCACCCACCCAAGCACGCATACACACACACATTCAGCTCTTGCCTAGACTGCATGGGGCAGATCATTAGGCCTGCTCATCATTAGCCCCGCAGAGAGGGGCTGCAACAGGGTACAGTAATATTCACCTCATGATGTGAATTCAGTCATTTGTCATATGTACACATTATACACATATGGAGTCATTTGCCTTCGAGGAGCAATGCGATTTCCTCATTAACTTCTTGAAATGTAATGAGTCATTGAACCAAGTTCTGTAGCTCTGTTAATTATGGCCCCGTTTCAGCAGCTCTCTCCATGGCAACCTAAAGTTCTGCCTGTCACCACAAGAGAGATGAAGGAATAAAGACGTTTTCCCATTATGCTGCTACCCAAGAGTGCATATTTCTCCTCAAGACAGACCTGCTGAGGGTTCTGATCTATTAGCTCCCTCTGCTGTATGATAGGAGAATATCAAGTTAATTTCCCAAGGTTTTAGGTTACAAACTTTCATCCTTAACCGCTTATCTAACTTAGGGTCACTGGGGGGCTGGACCTATTCCAGCTGACAACAGGCGATAGCCAGAGTCCATCACAGAGGGACAAACAACCACACACTCTCACATCCAAACCTACAACCAATTTAGAATCACCAATTCACTTAACATAGACCAAAGTGGAAATGTTTGGCCATAATGTACATCACCACATTTGGTGAAAACCAGACAGCATGTCATTGCAAACACTTTATACAAATTGTGAAGCACAATGATGATTTGGGCTTGTTTTGTAGTCACAGGAGCTGGGCAGCTTGTGGCCATTGAGTTGACCATGAACTCCTCTGTATACCAAAGTATACTAGGGTCAAATGTGAGGCCATCTGTCTGATAGCTAACTAAACTGGGTCACGAAACAGGACAATGATCTCAAGCACAGCAGCAAATCTACAACAGAATGGCTGAAAAAGAAAAGAATCAAGGTGCTGCAATGGCTCAGTCAACATCCAGACCTCAACCTGATGAAATGGTGTGGTGAGACCCTTCAATCACATAGAGTCCTGTGAAAACTTTCTTGTTTACATGACTGTTTCTTAGTTTTCCTTTTCCTTTTTAGTCATAACACAGAAATCACATGTAATGGCCACTGATTCACAGTCATGTACCAAAACCTTCTCCGTTTTGTTGTGTTGACAAAATTTCAGCAAAGCGACACAAACTAAAACTAAAAAGATACTTCTTATACATTTTCATTTTGTTTTAAATTGTTTTGGAAGTACACAATATTTTTTTAGTTAGTTTACATTTTTTCTGAGGTGTAGTTTATATTTTTCAGTTAACTAAAATGTTTTAGTTTATTTTTAGTTTACTATAATAACCTTGATTGATTACCACTGATTTTAGCTGAACAACTACACCCACCACACACATCAGCCAGTCTTTAACCTTTACAAAGACGTCCCCTAAATTTGGTTGAAAAGTGAAAGATGAAAAGTTTTTTTTTTTCTTTTTTTTAAGGCTACAAAAACTTAAATTCAACCTGATTTCAGCAATTCACTGAAAGATGTTGAAATGGCTGTTTCAAAAGTGCAAATACGTGTGTCTTTGTTTCTCTTTAGAGTATTTTAATTGGTTGTTTGATCCGACAGCCATACAGTAACTGTGACTAATATTACCGGTCATTTTTTTTTTAAATATCAAAAATTTGCTTATGTTATTTATACAAATGTAAAATGCGTTTCCTATGGGGTCATGTGTCTTATGAGGTTATGTGACATGGTGAGATGAGCTGTAGAGGTCTCTGAACAGTGAAAACTACTGTCAGGGTGGTGGTTATTACTGTCATTTCACAGCAAGAAGGGCCTGAATCTGCTGGCAGGTGATCTGAAGAGTTTGTAGAGGTGCTTGCTATTTGAGAGCTTGACTTTTCACTTTTCAACCAAATTTCCGTGTTGTTTAGCCATCTGGCAAGTTTGCCTCCATGTCTTTTCAACACCTTTTTATGTAGTAAGTTTTTGGTGGGTGGAAATCTTGTATATTGGGTCTCAGGGCTCAGGCCACATTTTGAATTTTGAGAGCTCAGCGGCATCAAGTAGAAAATCATTAAGGCTATTAGCATGCAAATGAGCTGTTTCCACTCATTATTGTTCTGACAAACAAGCGTCTGTTAATGGGTATGTGTTTACAATGCACCTACAGTATGAAATGAGCTAGAGCTAATGAATGTAAACGAGCAGAGTTCAGGGTGCAGTTTGGTGGGGGTGACCGGTTTCCTCTGAAAAGTGTGACTGCTGATGTGAAAGTCAGAAATGATTGTTTACAGAAAAAGTGAGAAATAAAAGAAGCTGGATACACGATGTAAACTGCTGAAGTCTATTTCTTTCAGCGTCACGCTTACCTTTTTGTTGTTCCCTTGTAAAACAGCTGAAGCATAAAAACAGCTTGCTGCCCTTCAGCATTTCTTCTAATGTGACAGAAAGAGAAACTGATCCCTGGGTGCAGATCAAATTTCTGCACCACCAATTACAAGCTTCTGTGTTGTGTCTTAAGTGGTCCACTGGTGAAGATGCCAAATAAAATGTCTAGGGATACCTCATGACTTTTACATTATTTATTTCCTTGCATCACTGTTTGCATTATTTTTATATTTATCAAAGTATGAACAAGGGTCATCCTCATCATGGAGGCTCCCACAATCAAAGCAAGATGAGCGTGATCACTTTTTAATGGCTATGTATTTACTTGTAATAACCATTTTCTTTTAAAATGTTCTGTGGATGAAAGCCAAGGCAAAATACAGACGTCCCCATAAGAGAGCTGGCAGAACACTTTACTGTGGGAAACAAGCACTCAGGTCATGCACTGGGTTTGTCATTCCCCATAAATGTACTCCTCTGCTTGTTGGAGGGTGACTCATGACAAAGTGATTTTTTTTTTTCTCCACTTGTGAGTCGACCACTGCCAGTGGCCTTTGTGCCTTGCTAAAGAGCATTTTTAGGTGTCATGAGGGGTTTATTCACTGGTGAACTTCTTTTTGACAGGATGCCTCTGTGGTCTTATAGCGGCCAGCCATCGTTCAGTGACCCAAGGAGTCATATGTATACTGCCATTTTTTTCAAAGCTGCTGGAATCTCAAAATTATGCAGGTGTCCTTTGGCATTAGTGCTGTGATGCACCGGGTTTAGGCAACCCTGGTACTACTACACGTTAAAGCGGTGCACTGTCTCCAGGGGCCAGTGTCAAAGATATGTGAAACAACCTTTAATGGGGGCTACTGTGTTGTTGGTCCTTTTAGCTAGAACACAGAAGAGATAGTATACAAAGAACTTCTTTGTGCTGAAGTGAATTCAAGTGTTAAAAATAATGATAACGCTCCAATGCAACTGTCTGTGTTTATCATGTCTGCTTTTTTATTTTTGATGGAGTCTTTTTCATGCTTCTTCCTCTTCATGGTGAACTCCAATGTCATTCCCTTTCATGTTCAAGCCAACCGATTAGCATTCTACCTATACACAGCGTCAGGCTTTTTTTAATGGGTCTCCCAATCTCAACTTGACACACATGGATGCTTGTAAAGGACTCCCTAGCCAGCGTCACACTGGACAAGCTTCATTCTTGGAAAAAAATAGAAAAAGGACCAAGATGCAAAATTAGAAGCTGAGAAATGAAGCCAATGTGGAAGTTGTAAAAGCTGCAGTTCCTCTAGGTTCTGCAAGAGACTGGCTTCAACGGGAATCCCCATAGACTTCCATGTTAAAAAGCCCAACTTTACAGCATTAAAAAGTATATTTACAGCCTGGTACAAAAACATTGGTTTCAGCCTCTATGGATAGTTTTCCTTCCATAGCATCTTTGGGTGGGGTGAATTTTTTTTGTAACACATCCATTTGGATAACTGAGTTAGGGGCATGGCTGCTTGACAGGCAGGTGTCCCATCATAGGGAGCTTCAGCTAATAGGTACCTGTTAGGCCTCACATTCCTAATTTGAGACTATGGAGTGTATGAAGTGTATGAAGTGTATGGAGTGTATGGAGTGGCGTTACAATCGAGTTGAGCGATGTTTTGCTCCCTAGCCGTCGCTAGCAACACCTGGGTTACATCACAATACTGTGTTTTGCACTTAAAAATGCCACTGCAGCATATTTACAGACAGATCCTGGTTGGTGCCCTGTGTATGGCTTATTTAGCAAGTCACACGGCACAGGTATTACACATTACAGGTTCTGCAGTTTTACTTACACTTCATGCAGGCTGCTGTTATCTTGGGAAGTTGGGTTTGGTCTGGCTGCTCCAGCTTGTGGGAAGTCTGACTTGAGGGGGTGTTCAAGCTGTAAATTCTGACTGGGAACTTGGGATTTCTGACTTCCCACTTAAAATGGAGTGCAGCTTTTGTATTGTCTATAAACAGGACCCAAACATCCATCCATCTATCCATTTTCTTCCGCTTATCCAACTCAGGGTCTCGGGGCTAGATCCTATCTCAGCTGTCACTGGGTGAGAGGTTGGGTATGGGCACGTTGGCAGTTTGTCACAGGGCTCTCACAAAAAGACAGACAACCACTGATGCTCACATTCACACTTACGGCCAATTTAGAATCACCAGGTAACCTAACATGCTGGAAGAGAACCCACACAGACATGGGGAGAACATGCAAACTTCACATAGAAAGGCCCACCCAGCAGGTAGATTTGAACCCGGGACTTTTTTTGCTGTGAGCCAAGATGAGTTTTTCTACATTTGTGACACTAAGAATGAGGCACAAGATAAAGAAGATTTTTCTAAAAATAGTTAGCATTTTCTTGTAACTGTTATGGTTGCATTTGATAAAAGTGATAAAACACAGAAGTAATTACAAATAATTTCCTTTTCCTTTTTTTTTGTTGTTAGCATTTCAAAAATAAGATTGCCAGTGCTAAATGACAAAAGAGTCAACAACAACAGCTACTTTTTAAATTTAAACAGGCTTCTCAGTGAGCTTAACTGTTTTAGTTCACTCTCTATCACAGCCAATGGTTAAAGTGGGCTGGAGCGATCTGAAACAGCATTCCGGCATCTTCAATCAATGAGCAATCGAATCTTATTAATTAGTACTGTCGAATTAGTTAATTTTTCATGTGCTTCCAGTGACACCATGAAGATGCTTGCCCAGGAATAAGAAAATAATGACATTCCACTGCCTGCTAACACCCTCAGCACATCCTTTTTTTTCTCAATCCTGTGATTTGTTCATTCTGGACATGTAAAGTTGTGGTCGCATTACTCCAGCATGCAGCTAGTACTACAGAAGTGGAATGAGTATGAAGAGTGACTTTTTTTTTAAGAAGCTGGTAATTTGAAATGCAACTTTTCAAGCTGCTAAACAATTATCACAAAACACACAAACTGTTTCTCTGGATTTTGTCACAAAATGTGTCTGTGAGCTAAATGTACAGTTTCTGTATTTCCCAGAGAGAGAGAAAAAAAGTTGAATGTGCGACACTGATAGATGGGGAACGATGAGAAAGACAGGACAGAAGAGGGAGATGAGAGATTATTTTCAAAGGTAAGGACTGCTCAGCAAGTGACATTTGATAAAATGGACATTTAAATCTGACTGTCCTAATTCATTTTAAAGTTTTTAAATCAGATATTGGATTGTTATATGATGTTTTGCTGAATTATGTTTTGTGTAACATCTTGCAAAGCAAGAATCACAGCTTCTTTTTGCTGTCCCCAAATGCCAAATTAAAACAACACTGGAGATTTGAGGCCTTTATTATATCCAGGCATTTAGTTTACTACTGCTGCTGCTTTTCTGTGACTATCAAAATCCCTGATGAAATCCATTACAGCCCTTTTCAGCATACCTTATATTCTCCTTTTTTTTTTAAGGTTTTCCAGTACTGTCAGAAATGGTAAATACAGTAGAAAAAGAGTGTCAGAGCTCATATGAGATTGTCTGTGAGTAGAGATCAGTGTGCATCTTCTACAAGCAACCAAACTGTCATCAGGTATGATCTCAAAAGGAAATTCCTTCCAGGGTGACATCATTATCTCCATTACTTCTATGGAAACAGACATTCCAGTATCCTCTCCTGCTTGTATTCATAGCAAAACAGTGTGAAAGTGAAGCGTGCAACAATACACCGGGCCTTATCGTTTCACTTCTTGCTATTGGCCGGCTTAAACATAAACATGAGGGTGAAGTAGTTTGCTTGGCTGATGGCCATGAGCTGATGTAAGGCTACATCTGATGCTTCAGAGGAGTCATTGAGATAAAGAGCAGCGTTTGACCTGGACACAATTCTCTTGACATGGACACAAGGCTTAAAAATGACTCTGAGTGTGTGTGTGTGTGTGTGTGTGTGTGTGTGTGTGTGTGTGTGTGTGTGTGTGTACATGTAATAACATCCACAGGCAGGACTCTGGGACTCCAAGGGGTGATGTCATAGTGATTCACAGTTCACACACACACAGGACAATGACTCTCTTTCTCTGTCTCCCACAACATATACACACACTTTAATTATTTCCATCCCAAATCCAATAATATGTCTTTTGTTTGTGTAACAGGTTCAATTTTTAATTTTAAAAAGACAGCGGATTTGAAAGTTCATACATTTACATGACAAAGAAAGACACAGCACATATAGAGATACTATAATAGGCAAACCCAGCATTTTCCTCACTTTGGTAAAGAGGCTTTCTGTGATAGGTACAATCTAATAACAGAAGATTAGATATTACAGACAGACAGGAAAACTAGTTGTTCCCCAAGAGTTATCCATAAGGAACAGTGTGACATGCTAAGAACTGTTCTCCAAACAGTGCGAACAGAGAGAGTATCACATCGAGGACATGTTCAGAGCCTTCTTTTCTAAAAGCATCCTAATGCTTTAATGATTTTAGTCCCACAATAAAGATTATTGTGACCCACAATGACAGATAATAGGGCTCACCTGGAGAAAAACTTCTCCTCTACCAAAGCTGCAACATCAAAATTCTAAAATTATGAAAGGACTTCATCTTTTAGCACTTCTCCACTTTGATGTACCTTTACACCCCTCATTTATACTTGATTGTGGCAGAGCTGCTAAACATGGCAAGGCCTCTTAACCAGGAGGCACTCTAGGGTTCAGTGCGAAGGTGCTTTCATACAGGATGCAGCAGCACCCTGAAACCTAATATTTTCAATTACTTGTGCTGCAGAGTTCAACAAATTTGAACTTAAAAATGAGGCATCCAACCGGCAGCAGGCAGGCAAGGCAAAAAAGGCTTTCTTGGAAAAAGATTTTTATCCTAGTATAAAGGTCAGGTCACACATATATATGTTACCTATTAAAACTCTTACATTTCAAGTGTCTGTTTGAATTTGTGTATTTTTGTGCTGTTTTGATCATTTTAATAAAAACAGGTTTCCTACCATGAATTTGGTCACCTCTTCTATAATTTTTATGGTGTTTTACATGAGCTGGTCCATTGATGTGCCAGGGGTGATGGAGAGTTGTGTGGGGTCATTTATGACCCCTGCAATCCAATTATGATTTTTAACATTGCAGGTGTTTTATTTTTATTTTATTTTTCACTTCTAATCACTATATTGTAATGTTCTGCTGCAGAAGCCTCGAGGCAGATACTTAATGCCCAAAGTAACAATGAAAACAGCTCAGGTTAACATTGGAAAATTTTAATCTGTTACAGGTAAAGGAATAAGTATAGGCATGACTAACACAAATAGAGACAAAGTATTCCTGTATAAAATATAACGGGGTATTAAATAACCCCACTCAGACATTTTAGTTGCTAAAATAGCTTGGGCCAAACCTTGCAGTGAGTGCAGCTCATATCAAAAGCCCATGAGCCACTGACTGAACCACCATCTCAAAATATGGCTTCCAATGACTGTAAAGCTGTCCTGTTTATATGCTGTGTAAATGATAATGAATAACAAAGCATAGGAATACAAAATACAGTGATTGTGTAAGAATATACTGCAATGGATGCTAATGTGAAAAGTATTAACAGACATCTACCAGCTACCAGGTCAGCTTGGCAGGTACTGGTGAAGAAAAATTACATCGTAAACTGTTTCTTAAACTACAGTGTCATTCCAGTGCAATGTGTTAAACCTGGACTGACTGATTGGGGTCAGTGGAAACAAACTGTGAAGGCAACACTATTATCACTAGAGTGTGTATGGCAACCCTGTTTGCAGGCATTTCCCTCACTGATACAGTGGCCCAAAGGGCAGAAAAAGACAGAGATTAAGAATTTCAAAATGATGAACAGTTGCAAATTGATAAACCAAGGCAGCAGGCTAATCATAATATATAGTAACAGAGACGCATCATCCCCAAATATTAAATATGGTTAAAATCTTCAATGATGGCCTTGAATGGTGACAAGACACATACAAAAGGAGATTATTGTATTTATAATATAATGAGTGTTGGCGTGATACATATATTTTTTTATTTTGATGTCATATCTTTTCATGTTTGTGCTTTTCCTTGTATTTTGTCCTTAGGGACCACAGTATATTCATGAATTCAGGAAATACGAAGCAATATAAAAACACATTTAGTTGTGTTTTTAGCCTCTGCCAACATCTAATGGAAACATTTGGTGATTTAGCTGCTAAATTTGTCTGTTTGTCTGCTTTAGCTGGTGCTGGTAAGGTCATATTCAGTGGATTTTAAGAGCATTTTCTCAGCTTGAGTAAGAGTGAACCAAAACTGTGAGCCAGAAAAAGTAAAACTAGCGAGCTGAAATATTCAGAGTTGGTTGAAAATTCTCTGGCTTCTCTTCTGGGTTTGCCACTGGGATCAATCCCTACAACATACAAATAGTCAAGCAATAAATTCTTAACAGAAAAATAGTGATGAAAGCTGTTTTAAGTAAACTTGGTACAAACTAAGACAGCATTGGACTTTGTGGGGTGTGTGTTGATGCTGCTGTGGGTAACACAGCTTCACTGTGGGCTAACTGAGGGTTATACAGGATTCCTCATAACTTCATTCTGTTCCTTTAAACCACAAAAACAGAAGAGAAATACGGGCGATATAGCTTTCTGCATCTATTAAGCTGACTCCAACTGTACGGCTGCTTCGGAATAATCAAATCACAGTTTTAGCGTCACTTTCTTCATATGTTGTGAGGCTTTGTGAGCATTTTAATAGCATGAGGCTTAAAAAACAGCTTAAAGAAAATCGCAGTCCTATACAGCAATTTTAGTCAGGGGAGCAGCCAAGGGGTGGCCATAGACTAAAATTTGGTCAGCCCTTTGGGCCCCCCACATAACCAATAATGAAGCCTATTAGAGGGCTATGTACATACATACTCATAGAACTGCAGTTACTCCGATAACTTAAAAAAAAATTTTTTTTAGCAGTACTTGATTGTTTTTGTGGAGCCATTTCTCTGTGGCCAATGTTCCCACACAGATACACCTTACCACTCATTAAAACTGTAGTGATTTAAAGAGCTTTAGGTTGCATTCTACATTGCAGTCACATCTGCAAATGATAAGAGCAGAGAAAGATTGAAACGACTTGCCATGCAGGAAAAATAAAAATTCACGAGATGATGGAAGTAATGGTCTAAGCTTGGCCACCCCTTTAAAATTTTCTGGCTCCACCACTGATTTCAGCACCAAATGGTTGTGTACCTTTAGACTCCAGCATGTAATTTTTTCTTTACATTAAAGCACTGTTTATTTATATGGCTTCAGTACAAGTGGTCTATGCATAGTGTATATATTAAAACATATATCAAAAATCCTTCAAGAGATTATAAACCTGGGCAGTTTTAAAAATCTCTGTACACCAAAATATCCACTGACGTGCGCTCACGCTCATCTTTGGCAAACAGCTACTTTGTGTTGACTTTTACAGCGCTGATGTTGTGTTTTTGACATTTAGGTATTTATTCAGGCTGTGAAATGTAGTATGTATGTGATATAACAAGATCTTTCACATTCAGGTAACTACACCACCTCCACATAGTTGGCTGGGTAGAGCCCCTCCCACCCATCATCCTTCTTCCCCCGACACCATCCTTGGTCATCCTCATCCTCGATCTTTAGAAACTCCTCACCTGCAGGGAGGAAGAGAAATTTAATTTCATGCAATTCATTTTTAAAACAAAACAATTTTAAAAACATCTAACCCTTATAATTGTGCCCAAATGTTTTGTCAAACCAGCAGCCATAAAAGAGAACCTATCCCAGCTCAAACTGGGCAAGAAGCAAGGTATTTTATTAGACTAATAAATTAATCATTCAACTCCCAACTAATTTCATATAATAATAGTCATAGTGCTTTTGAAATAAAGCTCTACAAAGTCGTGCAATTGAAAATTCACAGTTTCAAAGTTGTGAATTTTGAAGTTGTACAAGCGTGTGTTTAGCAAGTGAAGCGCCAAAGTGCAGTTCCTCTAATGGCCACTTGAGGCTGCCTTCAAAACCAAGTCACTACCCAAAGACTCCCTTTAGACAACCTTAGAGCGGATACAAAAAAATTATAATGAAAGTCCAGAGAAGGCATCAAAAGGGTAACTAAAGTTAACAAGGAACGTGGGAAAATTTACAAAAGAAAAAACAGAAAAAGAGGAAAATGGGACTATTTATACACAGAGGGCTGACTGGGAATGAGACATGGGTGAAAATTCAATTCAGTTCAATTTTATTTATATAGCGCCAAATCACTACAGACCATCTCAAGGCGCTTTATATTGTAAGGTAAAGACTCTACAATAATACAGAGAAAACCCCATCAACCAGACGATCCCCTATGAACAAGCACTTGGCGACAGTGGGAAGGAAAAACTCCCTTTTAACAGGAAGAAACCTCTGGCAGAACCAGGTTCAGGGAGGGGCAGCCATCTACTGCGACTGGTTGGGAGTGAGGGGAGGAAGACAGGACAAAAGACACACTGTGGAAGAGAGCCCGAGATTAATAAAACAGTGAGAACAGAAATCTAAAAACTCCAAAGCAACTTTAAACCCAGAGACCAAAACCTGGAACCAAGATATTTTGGCACTGCTGGTCTCTATGTATTCCATATATTTTTTGTATACGTGGATTGTTAATCTATCTGCTTCAAGTGGAAAGCACTTTGGTTTAACACCTGTTATTTTTACATGTGCTATACAAATAGGTGGCTTGACATTAATATAGCAGTGTGGCCACTTTGAATTACAGGTTCACACCACTGAGATGAGCATTTCCGCTGTTTCCATCTTGGTTGCAAAAAACCGAATGTAACAAAGAATGTCAGGTCTGACTGTGAAACCACACGTTCATTGGCTACTCAGTTGTGATTGACAGTTTGTTAGCGTTCGTTGTGAAATATGATATGACCAAGATTTTCAAAATAGACTTAATTTTGTATTTCGTTTGAGCCAAAATGAGTGACTGAGCCCACAAACGTGGCAGGAAATCATGTATGTGAGCCGTCCACCCTCTCATCCAAATATGGTTCAGATTCTGGCTCCAAAAACTGACGACAGTCTTAAAGCCAAAGCTGAGGCTTCAAAATATGAATACACAGAGAAGCGGGTGACTTCATAGTGACTACATTCATCTTGCAGTGTACGGTGTTTACCTGCTTTAAAGGACAGCTCATCTGTCTCCTGGCCGACGTAATCATACAGAGCTCTTACTCTCACTCCTCCAATCATCACACTATCAGAACAAAAAAGGGAGAAGGAAAAGATGAATGTGTTTTTTTCAAAAAAGCTGCACAACATCCAATCAGTGTATAAGTTTAGTGTGCAGTAACAGTTCCTGTCCAAATACACATCCTCACCTCTTCTCTATTGTTCCTGTCTTTTCCACTTCTTTCTTCCCTTTTTTGGGCTTCTTTTCAGGTGACCATTCCTGAAAACCATTGGAATAAAAGTAATGTAAATAAACTGCACAGAATTAAACCTCAAATGCTGGATATAAACGGAAATACCTGAAAGTGAGGCCAGTCAGTTGGCATGCCGGGCCCGTGGGTGTTTTTCCACCAGCGAAGGTCCTCTTGCTCATCGATGGCCATCAGTGTGTTGTGGAGCTCATTGTACACGGCCCGCACACTAAATGATGAGTGATAAATAAGATAATCCAGAATTAGATTTTAATCTACTCCCATCTGTTAGTAATTTGCAAAGGAAATAATCTGTCTTTCCTACATTTTTTTAAAGTTATTTCTCTGCTAATAATCTTGCTTATAAAACACAGCCATGCTCTCTCACGTGAATTTTGGATAAGATATTTTCCACAGCTCTTTTCTCACATGTAGCACACAGCAGAAAATGGTCAGCTTCAGAGAGGTTCACACTACTGGAAATATCCTGTGTGGTTTAGGTAGGTAGGAAGCTGCCATTTTATTTATAGTATGCCTCATAATACATCATAAACATCATGGTATAATAAACCCAATGATCTGGAAATTATGTAACATATTTTATGTCTACTCTGGATACTTAATGACATTTTTTCTGATGATTATATAGTTAAAAAAATATTTAATCTGCTTGCACTGCAATCCAGGACACTTTAAGTAAAGTGTTCCTCCCAAATTAAGCAGATTAATAGTGTATATAATTTCTCTCATCCCCCTGTGGCTTTGGCTGATTTTATAAAGTAATTAAGTTGCCATCTTAGCCATTATTTCCTTTATTAGAGTTGAAGAGAGTCACTGGTGTGCTAATATGTAGTGGAACAACTTTTAATTACAGGTAAATTAAGTGAAATTATTGATTTCAACATACTTAACTCTAAACACACAGCCAGACACAAGCTGCAGGGATCACAAATAACACAAATCTGTTCTACCTGTTTAACCACATACATCAACCTTCTTCTAATCAGCAGAGGCAGCAGCACCTTTTCTCAACACTACACACGTGCAAAGCACCGTGGTTCACCTCTCATTGTTGGTAATGTCCAGGTGTTTGTGGATGGAGAGGAAAGCCTGCTTGAGAAATACAATCCTCTTGCGCTCCTCCTCCTGTGATTGGTCAAAGACGGACTCCATCTCTTCCATGTAGCGAGGAGCATAGTTGTTCACCTCCTCCAGGACCTTCTCGTAGCGGGCACGAACCTGGAAATATTTCAAACCAAAGTGGTGGACACAACTTAAGCTGTGCAAACCTAACCTTCGAAAAGCAAAACAAAAATTGTATTAAATATGTATTAAATGTCTTACACAAATCCTTTCATTCCACTCAAAAAACATGTGAAATGATCTGTGACCAAACCAAAGTGCACAGTGTCCTAAAAACCCATTCATAAACTGAAACTAGCTCGCCAAGATACAAACAAAACCAATCAAAATCATTTCACCAGGTTCAGTCAGGAGATTAACTGACATAAAAAAACAAAACCCTTTCTTAAGTTCAATTAAAAATATTTACAAAACCAAAAAAATTGCAACATTGCACCTCCCATAGATTATACAGTCCCTATAATTGGAAATGAATCTATCATTTTGATTTGTTTACATAGCTTCACCCATTCCCAGTGGTGAAATTAAAGGTGAAGTAGGTGTCTTTCACGGTAGAACAGCAGGAGACGTGTCACAAACTTGTGAGAGCACATAAAGATGTAAGAAGGCTTAATTCCCACATCAAGTTCTTAGAAAGCATCTGAAGTGGAAACATTATAAAACGAGACCTGCAACAGATGATTAAAAGCACCCAGAACATTTCCAGCACTGTTACAGCCCTGGGTCGCTCCAATCCATCGCTTTTGTATAATTTGACTGTTTTGTATTCTACTGTGCAGACTAACTATGCTGCTAACCGGTGCTTGCACCTGTCCATCATCCTGCTTTCCTCACTTGTCTGCTCCTTCTATGTTCAACCTACTGTCAGTTTGATTTGTCTGGTGCTGTACTCCAAACACAGCAGGGCTAATTATTCCAGTTGGTGTAAAAGGCCTGTCTGCTCCATGCTCAGAACGGTTACTTGTTGCCTCGTACTTTTGTGGAGTAATTTATAGTGTGTTAAGTGTGCAGAAGGCTTCTTGCCTGCAAGGTTTTGATTCATTAACCTGCTTGTTTTACTCCATCTGGGGTATTTCTAAATCTAGGACAGGTAACAGTACTCATATTCCCATTCACCACACAGTTAGATTTCTTCTGTTAGAGACACCAGTTTTAGGGGTGCTACTCCCCTCTGTAACTTTTGGTTTGGACAGGTTGGACAGTAAGCCTGGTAATTCATTTCTTTTCTTTTCGTAACTAGAAAAAGTTTAGCTTTAATACCTCTGTTAAAAATTACTTTTTGTTTTACTTGTTTTATTTCATTGGTTTGAGTAGCATCCACATGCCCTGAATTTCTGGTTTTCTTTTGACTACTTTGTGTAAAACCATAAAGGAACACAATAAACTACTTAACGGTCACTAAACCTTTTCCATGTGGTTTATTGTTACTCCCCTCCCTCCTAGTAAGCCAGGGTTGTAACAGGCACCCATCCATGGAGCATCAGAGGTGGGGTGAGGGTCTGCTCAGATTCCAAAGTGCGATTGCTGAACTCATCCTCCATGCTTTACTTTTTTAAATTACTTAATTATGTATTGATTTAAAAAAAATACTCCTAGCACTACCCGTGGTCAGAAACTCCACAGTGCACTTCAGACAAAACTTAAAGAAAGTTCAAGAAAACAAAATGAAAACCCAACAAAAATAAGAAAGCAGTGACATGTGTTGTGCACCTTCTCGGCCTCCTGTTGAGCCACTTCTCTCTCCTCCTGGATCTTCTTCTGTTTGTCTATAGAGACGTCCGGGTTTCCCTGAGCGTGTGCCTCTCGCTCTCTGGCTGCCTGCTCTTTACGGCTCACCTTATGGTATGCTCTTCTTGCTTTATCCAGCTGTGGACAAACCAAATCATAGTTTAACTATATAGAGTCTATGCACAATAGTGAGTATAGTGAGAAAAGTGTCAGGATAGAAATACACCGATTACGGTAACACCAGGAATCATACAATTTACTTATAGGCACTTCAGAGGCACTTAAGCTAAGATGCACCTGACTCTGAAAAGCACATTACTGAATAAATTCATTTCTAAATAGTGTGCATTAGCTCTCTGTTTTCTAAATATAGTTATTAAATTGAGGCCATTTACTTGATGAGAAACTATTTGTGATGCTGCAGTCACTTCTAGTACACATGAAATATTGATCCCCTAAAGGCTTGCCTTCTGATGCAAAATTATATTTTCGATGCTGCTCCTTGCTGCTCTAAAATCTCAGTAAAGTACAGATTCAAGTGGCTCATTGCTTTTAAACACAAAACCTCTTGAGAATTGGGTTTCTGGCTTAAAGGTCTCTGCTCGGGTCACTGAAGTCCTGGACTGGGTGGGAATATAAGGCTTGGGAATGTCGCAGAGAAAAGCTCCCAAAAACAAACACAAAAATGTCATGACGACCAGAGCTGTACTGGGTGGAGGTGTGAAGCAAAGGACTGTATAAAATAGATATGCTGATGTCCAGAGACTGTACATGGACTCCACTAGCACTAGTTCCTCTAGTGACCACTTGAGGCTGGCTCCACAAGAGTGAGTCAATCAATAAAATGTTCAGTTCTACAGCATTAAAAAGCATGGTACAATAAAATGGCTTTGGCCTCTATGGATAGCTTCTCCCCTTGTAACAACTCTGAGTGGGATCTACCTGGATTATTGAGTTAGGGGCGTGGCTGCATTGATTGACAGGCATCCAAACACAGGCAGCTAGAGCCTGACAGCTGCTAGGCCTCATCCACTGCTTCCAATTAAATCACACACACAATGTGTGTGTGCACGTGTGTGTGTGCTGTTGGAGCCTTTTAAAGCATTTTTAATGGATTATCTGACTAATCATATGGCTTGCTGTGTGTTACAGACCAATCAAAGAAGTTTGTGCTTCAGTTTTGGTGAGTGAAATTCTAGTGTTTTATTAGTGTGTGTTGCACCTGTGCAGTTTATCAGTTTATGGATGCGACTTGCTAACCAAAACATCCCCCCCTTTTTTTATCCATATAAGGTAACTTTGGGCTCCAAAAAAAAAAAAGAAAAGAAAAACCCAACATGGCAGCTGGCAAAACACTAACATTATGGCTTCAAAATGCAGAGTCCATAGCCCATGGGTGACATCAAGGTGACTACATCCACATTTTATATATTATCTATGGTTAGACTGCATATAAAACATGGGCATAGCCTCTCGGGTCTGATAAGTGAAGCTAATGTGGTTGCAATAAGTGGTCCAATTCTATAGATGTCTAAAAGAAAAAGACCTGACTTTTCACTTGATTTAATTTCCCAGATGACTTTATGGTTTAAACCACTAGTTTGAAGTATTTTTCTAATACCCCCAATAATGTTATAAACTGCATTTTCAGTAAATTAAATTTAGGCACAGCTAGTTTAGGCAGAGGTGTATTGCTGCTGGAGCACCAGAACTACACTCCTCGACTTTTTTCACTCAAAATGAGGAAATTAAATATGAATATTTAGCTTAATCTGGCTGAAATTCAGTCATCACTGAAGCTTATTTCATTCAAGAGAAACAATTATGACAAATCAAGTGGTGAAAGATGTCGTATTGATACTTTAAGGGGTGTTGATTGAG
This sequence comes from Heterochromis multidens, assembly GCA_015108495.1. Taxonomy (NCBI): domain Eukaryota; kingdom Metazoa; phylum Chordata; class Actinopteri; order Cichliformes; family Cichlidae; genus Heterochromis; species Heterochromis multidens. The sequence goes on along the minus strand of VUQS01031587.1, from coordinate 7,496 downwards.
TTACGATGTCATGCACTGAGTAAGATCCAAGAAAACATTAGATCTTAAAAAGTACTGGTAGCTGCCTTCAAAAAGCACAGTGAATTCAGGATTTTTTTCCTCTTGTATGCAGGTTTATTGGTAATAGTAAAGTGCATATCTTTTTATTATTTATTTTTTAAGACTGAATTTCACAAACCACTGGGTGACATCAATGGCTAAATCCATCTTTTACATACAGTCTTTGTGTAAAACTGACCTAAGGTTAATCAGGGAGTTGTTGGAAAGAGCATCAACAAAGACCAAACCTCCAATTTAAGCTCCACTAAACCAAACAAACTACACAATTTGAGGGTACACAATCTCACAAATCAGTACAACAGCAGTGCACACAAAACTAACAATGGGTGAGAAGAAAACTCTAATTTAATATGTTCAAAAATAGTATTGATAGTATCATTTAAGCCAGTTCTAAAATTTTAATAGTAAACCACAATGTCATACATTTCAAAAGGGACCAGCTCATAAGTGTGTTATAAAAGGATTCAAGAATAACTGCCATCGTTTTTTGGTGTGCACAGGAACACTGGTGCTTGTTATGAGGTTAAAAAGAAAATTTGGGAACAACTTAATTTAAACAATTTATAATAGTATAAAATAATACTGGTGGTACAGTTCGAAACTGCTTCTAAACAGAATGCTTATAAAGGCAAAAAGCAGGTGTTGTGCAGAAATCACAAAATTGGAAACAATGAGTAAATGCTGAGTAAAGAAAAAAGAGTAATAAAAACATATAGTTCAAAGAGTAGCTGTATCAAAATAACGTGATAAATAACAGCAGCCAAGCAAGAAAAAAAGACACACATTACACTGTGTTTGTTACACAAGCAGCAAGACAAACAGTACTTTAATTTCTGCCTCAGTATTTAATTTATTATTTCACAACATACTAAACTAGCTTTAATGTGGCATTTTATATCTTTGTATGCAGCTCAGTCACTGAAATCAGAGGAGAGATTGTAATTAATATGAGAACGTGTAATTACCATAAACAAATCTGAAAAATCTGACCTTTTTAAGTCGTTTGGCCCACGGCTTCTGAGCACGTGCAAACCCCGTCTCAGTGTCGTGGGACTCCTTGAAGCCTCCAAATAACTTCTTGTGGAAGGTCTCCTTCTGCCAGGTCCTGACCCGGTCTCCATCCTCTGAAACCAGGGAGCGACAGATGGTGGCGTGTAAGGCGGCCAGCCGGTCAGCGGAGGACAGAAAACACTGCCAGGCCTTCATAAGCGATCCATATAGAGGACCTGAGGGAGAGAGGAGAAGAAGGAGATGACACACTGTTAAAATTACCTTTGAATTTTAGTAATAATTAGGACATACTTTAAAAAATGATATTTTCCATGTTCATCATATTAGTTGCAGTTACTGAACTTACTAGAGTCCACCACTGGCTTCCACTTGTTGCTCCATTCACTGAGCTGCTGGGCGTACTGTCTCTCCACACGAGCTCTCTCTTGGAAACATGCCACTATGTCATTACAGGCCTGGAAAGCATCTTCTGTTCGCTTCACAGTGCGCTGATAGTTCCCAGGCTGCCAGGACACAAAGAGAGAGGAAGATCTGCTTTTCACATCATAAACACATGAAGTAGATGGAAGTTTAAATGGATTTGGTGCTTTAAACTCTAAAAAGTCTTTTTTAATTTTTGGCTTGAAAAAGTCAGAAGTTGACAAAAAAATTTTTTCCAGTATTCAGTCTTTCAGTTTCTTTACTTTAGTTGTATTATTTCAGTGCCAGAGAATACAAAATGGTACATCTGTTCACAGTTGATTCCTGGAAGACTGGAGATCAAAAACTGAATTATACAAGCAAAATATTAGTCCAAATGCTACTACAAGCAAAGTTTTATTGGTGCTAATTATTACTACTTCTAATTTGTAATATTACCACTAGTAACTTAAAAAGTTTTGGGGAAAAGGCAGGAGCAACTGAAACAGGCTGCGTGATTTGATTGATTTGTCATTTCCTCTGGGATTAATAAAGTATTCTGATTCAGATTGATGATTATTATAGATAGAGTAATAATACAAATAGAAATATTAGTATACATATCCACTGCCTGAAACTGTGTCTTTCTTATAGTAACTCAGTTTTGTTTAGATCACTCAAAGGGGACCTATTACGGTAATTTCCAGCTTCATATTTTTAGTCTTGGGCTCTACTAATGTTCATAGTTCAAAATAATCCTTATTTAGCCTATAATGGGTCTTGGTGCATCCCCTCAGTTCATCCTCTGTCTGGAACAAACTGTTTTAGCTCCCTTTCCCCTTCCTTTAACCCAACTGTCTTCTGATTGGCTGCCCCTCGTAAACAGAAGGTTTGAACAGCAAGTTATTTTGCTATCTGAAGCAATTTTCTTGGCAGCAACTAATAATCTCTACTTAAAGCTGATACTTGATTGCAATACTGTGGAAAGTCAATGAGAGAGAGGTGAGAAGATTGAGCCCGCTCTTAACTGTTCCCTTCATATCAGTCTGCAGTCAGGAACTGCAAACATAGCTTGGCTTTAAACAAAGCCTCCAACACATCTAAAGCTCATCTGAAGCTCACTAATTACATTTCCTATGTTTAAAACAATGACTTGATTTAATTGTTATGTGCCAGAATATTTGTTGGCCAGAAACTGTAACTTTCTGGAAGTTGTTTGATGATGATGATTGCTCTGTTACAGTTAGGCGTCACAGTAAGTTATGCCATTAAGTAGTGCACAGTACTACAAGCAGCTAAATGAAATACAGATATTATTGTCTTTATCCAGACCTAATGTAGGGGAGCCATTTCACTTCCTGTTAATCATACTGTGCAGAAGTTGGCTGCAATTAAGTCTGGGGTACAGCAGAGGGTGCTAGCAAGAATAAGAGTGAATAGAGCTAAACAGCTAAAATAATTATTTCCACATGCTTCTTGACAAAAAAAACCAAAAGAAAACTGAATTATATTTTACTTTTCACAAATAAAGTATTGGTAAACTGCCTGAAGTGACAATGACTGCTATCAGGAGGCTGTTGCTGCTGTTTAATGCATGAAATCAAAATGGTGGATACCATTAAGTGGGTTGTTTTACTGTGATGTCGCAGGAAGGTTTTCTACTACAATAAAAACCTGTAAAAATCTATGGTCTCAATGCCGTCTATCAAAATCATAAAGAAACTTTATGGAAGAAAATTTTACATTTTTGTCTATCTTGAGTGCCCCTCTGGGAAGTCCCCAGAGTGTGATTTCTTGAGTGTTTAGTGGTCCTTTGTTTTATAGTACCAAAGACAAACACATCTATTAGTTCTTTCACTTCTCCTGGTAGAACTGCTGTCCATCATAGTCCTTCCATAGCTGTGATGCTCCAGCAGCCATCTAAGGTCAACCCTCCCACGTGCCACAAGTGACACTTCACTGGCACTAAGTTTCCTCTGGTAGCACAAATGCTGGCCACAGCGTGAGGTGCGGTTGAGGTCTGTCCGTAAAAGGCCAGACAGAGTGAGGACAGGAGAGCAGCAGAGGCAGGGCCCTGAATGTAATAACATCTCTGAAGCAAGTGTGTTGTTTGTGGATGTGGAATTTGGAAATCTCTACAATTTTCCTGGCAGCTGTCATCAGCTCCTTCTCAGCATTCACTCCTACTCTCTTTTTCGCTTTCTGTCAGACTCTATCTGGTTGTCACTGACACATTGAGACAGCTGGTTCAGTGTTATTGTATGCCATGTTATTTGACGCAATATACTTGATGTAAAGACCACAAAAATACAAAGGAGACATGAGTGAACAGGACGTTCTTAAAGCCAACATTTTACCTGTCAAACACACATGTAACTAATAACCTCAATTTTCAGGCTCCAGTTACTGGTGCTGTACGCGTTGGCTCACAGATATGGCTTACTTGGATAGCTCCAAGACAGTATATATTAAAATTGTCTGCATGCTTTCTATGTGTCATATACTTTTGGATACTGTAAGCTGCAATACTTTTCTTTCTTTATTTTCTTTGGCAAATTCTCTGTAAGATGATATGAGTCTCCAGAGTTACAACAACAGTCTTTGCTTCCAATGTCCAAAGTCTCTAATGGGACTCTTAATTAGTAGTTAATTAAGTGCAGGGACAACAAAAAGGTCAAACAGTTCAGTCTTTGTATATGAAAACATGTCGGTAGTGCTAGCAGCAAACATGAAACAAATATGCATCAGTTTTGCGCTTCAGGTAACTAGATCTAGAGTAATCAAGTCTTAACTCGTATTCTCTTTTTTTCATTCCAACTGCAAATGATTTGTTCACTTGACCTACATTTTAATGTTTCTGTTCAGGTGTAGTTTAAAGTGCTTTAAAGAATGCTGCATGTATGAAGGCACACACCCTGACTGTAAAAGTTTTTCATTGTCATATTTACAGCCTTCAAAAAAAGCAATCAGAGCCTTCAGTGTGCTTTTAATGAAACACTGGAGTTTTAAATACTTTAATCAAAATCACTTGGAGTGTTTCACACGAGTACCCTCCTTGTTTCTCCCTCTCCGTCTTCCTTTTCTTTCTTTCTTTCTGCCTCTGTTGTGGTTTGCACTGACTTTCCTCACTCGTCTGCGAATTAAGCAGAAACAGCTGAGGAATCCAGTTTGAGGCCAGCGGCAACGCTGCAGAGACCCAGTTGGCCAATAAACGAGGCAGATGCAAATCTGCTACTAGAGAATCAGTCCAAGCAACAAAAGCGGTATCGAAGGAAATGACTACAGGCTTCTGCTGAAAAAAATTACCTTTCATTTAAATAAATGATCACATTCAGATTAGTAAAAGATACCAGCCTGGTGAGTTTTCCATATAGTGCTGCATTAATCTTAAATGCGAATGAGTGGATGGGATGATGAACTGGACGTACACCAGATTTTAGATTTCACAGCCTGCATGTTGTGTGTTTTGTGTATTAATTTCCCCTGGGAGTGGTAAGTTAAAGTGTTAGCTGGTAGTACTGTAGCAGTAATACAGTATACACTGCTCTATGATTCGTAGCTTCGATAATATTTAAAATAGTAAATGTATAATAAGTAAAAGGTAGTGGTAGCTATAGCAGCAAAAGTATTAATAAAAGCTGAAATGGCATGAAAGAAAAATTTCCAGACTATACTCCAAAGTGACTTTACCAGAACTCAAGCAAAGTACAGATGACAGATTTAGAGAAAGCCTGTCAAAAATGTTTGTTCTAAAAAAGAAAAGAGAGTCTGTTGCAAATTAAAAACTCTTAAATCTTTAGTTTTCTTCTTGAAAACAAGTAAAAATGTGTTTGAAATATATGATGATGCCATTATTTACTTTAGTACCAGACATGCAGGTGTCTGTTATCACAGAATCTCCTTATTTAATATAATAAAGTATGTCATAGTATATATATGTAATAACAATATATAACTGTGAGAAAGGGGGCATTAACACTAAAAAAAGTGGCAGGTACTGTGTCCAGATTATTTCAACTCTGCAGAAATCACCATAACTCCAAACCTATTAAAGTTGTGGTGACTTTGCAAATGCAAAACTGAAAAGCTGAAGTTTGCAGTATAATGACAGGCGGCCTTTGAGTGTGGCGGCAGGATGACACAGACGGGAACTGGCCTGGAAAAACATCCAGCACAACAGGAGGCTTCCATATTACAGGAGGGGAGAGATGAAAGTGGGGCAGCCAATCGAGGCCAACAGGAGACAAAGCCAATATTAAAGCGGCAGCACACTCAAATTAGACCGTCAGGCACTCTCAAGTGTTTACAGCCTTAAAATATGGTGGCGAAACTGGGCTATGACTTGTAAACAGAGTGTATGGTAGTTCACAAAGTGGGTAAATTTAACAGTGTGATGATGTTCTGAGATAGGTATATTTATCTTTTATGTTTGGGAAAACTGATCTATGCTGTAGACTGTTTATTTTTCTCATTCTGTCTAGGTTAGCGCCGTGAAATAGAAAGAAAGCCACTTTTTTTCTTTGTATTCCAAATAAAATGCTGCAGAGGGTCCTCTGACCTTTCTGTTTATTTTGAAGCTACAGCCTGTTACCTGAGCCCAGCACTTAGCCTGCAGTCTTGCTATCACTGCACCTGGTCAAGAAATGGCCTGGGATTGGGAGATAGTGTTAATACAACAATGTGTCCTAAACTTACTGTTGTTTTTGTATGGATTAAAGAAACATGTTAATTACTGAGATTTAGAGGTGCTGGTGGAATAGGTTTTACCTTTAAACAGAGCCAAGCGTAACACTATAATATAACTAAGAACTCCAATTTTTAGACTTCTGGTCTATTAATTTAGATGATGCTCATGAGATAGTCTACATTGAATGGAGACCTATGGAGCTTTAGCCCAAAAATGCAGTTTTCATCATGTTTTTGATAGGAGGTGTTTAGACAGTAAATATAATATATAAGTTTTTGATTTTTTTTTTAATTTATGTTTTTTGACTGTAAAACTTTCCGTGAGTATCGGGGACATCGAAGCACCATCAGATACTTTACAACAGAAGAAGAAGAAGCAGCAGCCTCCTGATAGCAGTCACCTTCGATCAGCACAGCCAGCTACTTTACGTACACATGTGAAAGTTTCTGTTATGGTTTAACTACTCTTCTAACATCTGTTTTAATTATCATTTGCAAACGTGTGGCGTCAAGTGTGTGTGTCACGTCCACAGACAGTATAAAACATGGGCATAACTTCAGGGTCTGAAAAGTGACGCCAACTCTGAAGTGCATTAAACCTGAATTCTTCTTAATAGCCACAAGGGGGCAATACCTGTGGGTGCAAAAAGACCTCTGGTCCTATAGAATTCAAAACACCCCTCAGACTTGACCTCTGTAAACACTTTCCTGTTGAGTTTTTGTGCTCAGTCAGTCATTTCAGACCATATGGATAAAACACTATGTCTACTTTGTTTTAGAAAGGGGGTTTAGTCCGGATTTCTTGATGCATGCTCAATAATCCAGGTAAAAGAATCCCAAAAAGCTGAATCTGTTCATCTGGACGTAGCATTTTTAGTGGGAGAAACGTTTCGTCAACTTATCCAAGTGACTTCTTCAGTCTCAGCTGACTGCAGGATTCCCCAACCTTATAAACAGTACATTTGCATAATGACTGAAACTAACACCACTGACTAACAGTGGGCCATAAGGTCAGTTTCATGATCATTAGTATGCAAATTGTCATGACCATTGATCAATGGCCATGAGTACCATTCACAGAGATTGGGGAATGGCTGCAATCACAGCATTGTAAGATGGTGACAGATGTACCCTTAGGCCCCCTCCTCGGTTCAGAGATGGTCTTTCCCTTTTCACGTAAATGGCCTCCTTGACTCCCCGAAGAGGGTGATAGATTGTCTGAAGCAGTTAGAGCAGGACAACGCTATTGACCAGACCTCATACCACAGGTTATACCCAGGGGAAGCTACACCAAGTCTGTATGGTTTACCGAAGATACATACAGTGGGGCAAAAAAGTAT
>VUQS01031586.1:7136-17905 GCA_015108495.1 Heterochromis multidens | reverse complement strand
GATAAAAAGAGATAAAAAGTAAGAAAAAACAAGTTACAGAAAGTCTTAAGAAACTATACAAACTATAAGTGCAAAACTGAGTAGTGCAATGTGCATATGTGCATATGACCTGAATGATATACCAGTGGGGAAGAAACTGTCTCTAGGTGTCTGGTTTTTGCAAACAGCGCTCTGTAGCGCCTGCCTGAAGGTGAAATTGCTAGTTAGTTAGTTAATTGTTCAATTACTTCTTGGGCGGCTGTGGCACAGGTAGTAGACGCCTACCAATCGGAAGGTCGGTGGATCTATCCATGGTTTCTCCAGTCCACATGTTGAAATACCCTTGGGCAAGATACTGAACCCTGAGTTGCCCCTGGTGCATCCATATGAGTGTGTGAATGTGAGACTAATGGTTTGGCATAGATAGAAGTGCTGGATGACTGTGTGTGTGTGATTGGGTGAATGAGACTTAATAGACTTAATACATAACAGTCCATTTACATTTAACATTTTGAGCTTCCTAAAATGGGAACTATATATAAAAATGTCTGTAATTGTCTGTTTAAACAAAAATGTATGTGAAGCTCTTGCACAATCATTACTCTGAATGTCCTCATTATGACGACACTGCTGGAGCACTATTTGATTGGACAGATCATTGAGATGCTTTGCACTGATCATTGTCATTTGGAGGGCAGGATATGAGGCTGATTTGTGTGAACATATTTCTAGGTGAACTATGCATGCATTGCATGCAGGTGTGGATACGCATAATTTTATGAAACTCAATATTTTTGGCACACAGTTTTAAGGTTTTGTGTTCTTGTACAATATGATAAACTTTCCGCCTGACTTCGTCCTGCACATTCTTTCTTCATTCCTGCCCTGCATTTTCAGAGCTTCTTATACAAACCTTTAAGGAGTAAAGAGAAACATATTAATCCATGTATTCCAAAAGATTAATTGATGACATATTGATCATTAAGGGGTTCTTAAATACAAGACTACTAAATCATGTTCCATGTAAAGGATTGACACAGAATCTACAATCAGAATCACTTCCATCAGAATCAAGTGTCCATGTAACTGCTTAAACATTTCTACTACTCCACTGTCTAGAGCCTGACCAATACTGGATTTTGGGCCTGATGCCAATTTTTATAGAGATGTCCTACTACAAACAGCACTCTAAGGATAAAAGTAATGGGCTACACCTCTTAATCTTTGAATTCAGGTATTTTCAGTCCTATTGCCACAGGTGTATAAAAGCAAGGACCTAGCCATACATTCTGCCTTTACAAACATTTGTGAAAGAATGGTTCTGTAAATGGGATGTCACCATTGCAGCAAGTCAGTGAAATTTCTTTCCTCCTAGATATTCCACCATCAGCTGTAAGTTGTATTATTGCAAAGTTGAAGAATGTAGGAACCACAGCAATTCAGTCATGAAGTGGAAGACTATGTAAAGTTATAGACCAGGGTGCCAAGTGCTGAGGCACATGGTACGTAAAAGTCGGTAGTGCTCTGCTGACTCAATAGAGTCAGAGTTCCAAACCTCCTGTGGCATTATCATCAGAACAAAAACTGTGCAGCATGAGTTCATAGCATGACCGAGGAGCTCTTGTAGGCTTAATGTGTGCGTGGCCCTGTACTTTTTGATCAAATGGTGGATGTCATCTCAAGCACCTTGAGAAAACTGTTGTTGTGATTTGGTGCTATATAAATAAAATTGAATTAAATGTCTTGACACCACATTTAATTTAAGATGACCCTGCTACATAACAGACCCTAAACCCAGAGTGTGTGCAGGTTGGTAGGAAGTGAGGTTTTTTTAGCACAGATGCAAGAAGTATATTTTGTATCATACTATTTATAGTCTAATATTTTAATTGTATTATGTCATCTTTGTAAGTCCGACACCAACTTAAGATTCCAAAAATGATTCTAAATCCTTAAAGAAAAAAATGTAATTTAAAAGAGAAACAAAAGAGATATTTAGAGTACAAGGTTTGGATCTGGGATCCAAAAACATACTGACAGGTAAATGATCTTAATTTCACAGTGTCTTATAAACAATAGGTAGTTAATAGACTGGCAGATCAGGTACATTTTTATAGTGAATAATAGCTGTTGCTTTTTGTATTTTGTCAGGACTACAGCATTGATGAAGAGGCAGCACTGCAAGCAGCTTTGGCGCTGTCACTGACTGAAAACTGACATAAGTCACACCACTGTCCCCCTCAGCACTTCTGCTGTTCCTTCTTGGCTCCGAAGGTATCATCCACCTACAGACACCCCTGAGCTAGCCTCATTCATACAGTCTGTACAAAAGCTACATCCCAGAGGAGTCCAGCCAGCTTTGGATTCGGTGATAACCTCATTTCTTTCTCCGAGCAGTACAGACCGTTTGCTGCATACATAATACATGTGTTTGGAAATATCGCCACTGCTTTATTTGCATTTGGTGATTTGAAGAAAAAAACATTGTAAAGGTTTTCAGTGGGTCCAGTGACTATTAAGATAAGTTATGTAAAGTTTTTTGGAACAATCTAAGCAAAAGGCCAACAGATGTTGATTTTATAAATTCCAGCCTGCATCTTCTTGGTAACAGTCCGCCTAGCCTCAGCTTCAGTTCCCCTGACAGCTGCCATCTGGACCACCACAGCATGAAGGGCTACCTTCCTGGAAAAAAGGTCTTGTCTATGAAGTTGACACATACTGCTGACTCTAAAATTCTCATCACAGTTCAGGCCTCTGGCCATTAGTAACTTGCTATGAAGTTGTGGCTACTGGTACTTACTGTGAGTGAACTTGGCTCATGCTCGAGGGCACAGTCTCCAATTTTTCCCACAGCGTCTACAGTGACCAGGAACAGGCAATTTCAGTTTTATGAATAATTAACATACAATAACTAGCCAAAAGCACTTAATTATCTTTATCTTTAAAGATAATTTCAAAAAGCAAAGTAATGAATCAGTAGCCCCTCCGTTCAGCTGCACAAATGAATCCTAGCCAGACCTATCAGATATTTTATAATTAATATTATATTCATTATAAAAGCAGCACTAACCAGTTTGTTAATCATATACACAACTCAGGGGTTGTTTTGTTGCTTAGAAGTGAAAAGCTTTCAGGGCACTTGTTGACTTAGCTACTTGTAGTAGTGTTGCATGGTAACACCTGCAGTTGTACTTTAAATGGCATGTTCTCATGGTCAATGGTCCGTAGCTTAGATGTAAGACAGCCCGATGAACAGACCCAACAGAATTCCAGGTAACAAAATTTTGCTTGAACTTTGCAATCTGTGGCCACATAATTCCACTGTAGTAAGCTGGTGGAAACACGCAGAGTGGTAATTTGCTTGTTTGCTGCTCCACACAGTCAAGCTGTGTTAAAGCTGTGTGTTGTAAAGAATCTGCATGTGCTGCTAGGTACAAGTTTGACAGCCACTCTGTTTCCAAAAAGTTGGGACTTTTTTTAAACTGTAAACATAAACAGAGTGCGATGATTTAAAGTCTGTATTTAACTGAAAATGGCACAAAGAAGACACATTACACTGTTTTTTGAAAAATATGTTTTTGAATATATGGTCATTTTGAATTTGATGCAACCAACATGTTTTGGTCATTTTGGACAGGACTGTGTTTCATCACCTTTTCTTTTAACACTGTAAACAGTCAAAGCACAATGTCTCCCGTTCTTGCTTCATCAGGGCCTCTTTTGTCAACTTTAATTTCATAATTGACCAAATGCTATTACAAGCCTGGACTGCAGGCAGAGCAGAGGGGTGTACTACGAAGTGAGATTAATCAGTTATAACCTATGTTGAGTTTAAATTAAGTGTTTTCAGTGTTTTGAACCTCTTGTAACCTGGTTAGGTCACCATACCATCTTGAACACACAACAAAGTTGGAGCAGGTTATGTTCAGAGTTTCAGTTTAAAATCAACTGTGATTAAAATTAACCTCACTTTGATCAGACCACAAATTAATGAAGGAAGTTGGACAGTGTCAGACACAAACGTACTGATTTTTATATGTTTTAATTTTAAAGTATCAGTACTCTAACATGGTGAAATATGTTAGCAATAAACAGCAACACTGAGAGCATACTAAATGGGGAAAAAAATCATTCAAAAGATTAATAATTTTTTGCATCATTGCTTTCTTTGCAGTTTTATGTTTTATGACCTGTTCATAATAGATCTCTATCCTATGTTCCTCTGACAATGTTCTTGACTGCAGTAGGCAGCACACATTTGGTCCATTTGTGCAGGCTTTTCCTGTTTTTATGGGTTATTTGACTCTGTGGAAAAAAGGTGAAGTAATGCATAAAACACCCAGCTTTACGTGAAGTTGAAAGCCTGGGTTAACAAAGAAAGATGATATCCACCACTGTGGTCTTATCTCTGAATTGGGTTTTATGTTTTGTCTAGCCACTAACATAAAGTAAGCCTGGATATGTGGACCTTGCTTCATAGTACACCCCTCCCCATATTGACTCTTTTACTACAGATCTATGTTTTTGGAATTTGAGTTGCTGTCTTGCTGAAATGACAAGAACTGAAAAAGATGACTGAATGACAGCATATGTTGCTCCAAAACCTGTATATATCATTCAGGATTAATTGTGCCTTGATAGGTTAACCATGCAATGTGCACTGTGCTGGCTGTGCACCAGAGAATGCAGTGATTTTAAGTAATAATTTCACATTTTGATTGGTTGGACCAACAGATAGTTAGAAAAGGTTTTCAGAAGTGTTCCTGAACCTATGTGGTGATTTCCAATACAGAAGAAGCCTGTTTATTAGATATATTGGGCCATTAGCCATGGCCATGTTGATTTTAAGCTTTTTCCCTTGAATATAGATTTATCTAGATTTTCTGACCCTGGTGATGATGGCCCTAGAACATTCTTTGCAGTTTGAGAAATCTTCTTAATTTGTTGTAGTATTTGCCAACAAACCTGAGATGGATGAATGGATGGGTGGGTTTAGTTTAAGTGTCCCAACTTTTTTGCTCACAGGGTTTCAGGTAGTTGTCTCTGTAATAACATACGGCAAAAATCTAAGTTTTGTGGCTACAATAGATCAGATATTTGTTAAATATTATACTTAGAGAAGGATCATTGGAGAATTTTAAATTCAAAACTTAGGGAGCTTACAATAGATTATATCTATCAAGTTACTAAACCCTGACTTACATGTGTAGAGTATGAATACAAAAATACAAGGCTTAAAAATATTATCATCTCTGATGGTAGAACTGAAAATCTTGTACTTTAGTCTATAACGTTAAAAAACCTAAAATACTGTCCATGATAGTAATTGCGCATGGCTGTTATAGGGACAGTCTTACTAAGTTGGTATTCTCTATATTTCAGTCCTGAGACTGCCATGCTTAGTCTTATACCATGCTGCTGTGAAACTGAAGACCTCTGACTTTCAGGTGTGCCTCCTTTCTGAAATAACCAAGAGTAGCATAATATTCAGCAAAACTTTGATCATTTTAATTACACTCAGTATAATAGTAATATTTTTATTACAGTGTAGGGGACATTTAAACCCAAATAAAAACTGTCCACATCTGTGTTCTGAAACACAGAGCAAATTTCATCTTTTCGTAATGTCCATGTAGGTCTGTGCAAAACATCTGTGCCAACAGATGTACCATTGTAGTATAAAGAAAACAGTCCACATCAGTCTGTTTTGGACTGGATCTGGCTCTGCAGTCTGTTTTAGCCTCTCATTACTGCTGAACACTTAAGATGCCTGCTTTTATTGGCTCATTGTCATCTTTAGTGCTTTACCTGGAGCATTACTCACAAAATGTGGATATAGAAGCTTAAAATAAATGAAGAACTGAGGAAGCTTTATCTTGACACAGTGATGATAGTGTAATTGGTCAGGAATTCATGGCTGGTCTTGATGTCAGATGCTGATAACAGTTGTCAGACATGAATTTGCTACTTCATAGAGAACAGCAGTTGGCATCAGGAGCTGACTACTCATAGTGGTTCTTTGACCACATCTTAGACCAGCTGAATTCAAGTGACCCTATATGAACATGTAGAGGGTAACAGAGACAAAGACAGACAACTGGATAATATCTGGACCTGTGGGACTGATCATAAGTCCATTCTGTTTCCTGAATGCCGAACTAATGTTAAGATGATTGGTATTTCAGTCACAATTCTGACATGGTAGCATCAAAAGGAAGCTTCACAGCCCAGCTTCAGTTCCATTTCAGTATATTACTGAAGGCTTTACTGCAGACAACAGGAGAGATCTAAAGAGACAACAAACACCCAGATCACTCTGCACCAATGAAGAAAAGATTGTTTGTCATGTCCATCACAGCTCAGAATGCCAGTAATATCATCATGAACAACATAATATGTTTAACATTTAAAATAAGAGACATATCCACTCTGGTCCATTAAAAAGTAAAGTCTGACAGTTCCTAGTTTTTATTAATGTGAATATTTGCACTTGTCAGCATTTTTTCTACCAGATTGACTGACTGAAGATGTTGGTTGGAAAACATTCAGACTGGATGGAAGTGCTAGATCAAAGTCTAACCTCCATTTTAGTGTTATTTGCTTCTTCAACTCTTACTATGAGGAATATTTTTTATGATACATCTGCTGAGATCAATGAGTATAAAATGATATATTTTTGGAAACTGTTTCAAACCACTGACATTGATCAGGTATGTGTCTGCAACTTCATTGGGACAATGAAGTCGATTTACAAACTTGAACTGCCATTAACACACAAACAACAATCTTGTATGTGACCTATAGATGGCAGTCTTTCTCCAGACATGCAGAGTCATAATGAAACCAACACACACCTACATACAGAAGTCCTATTTGATTCACAGGCAGGTTGTAGAGAAAATACAAGAGATCACTTTCAAAAATGAAAGGATGCAGTCATCATTTGCACTGTAACACATTCATTTGTTTTTTCCCTATTCTTTCTGATTTTCCAGGTAAATTTAATAACAGAATGGGCATTTTGTTAAAAGAAATCTGTAAACTGTAGAAGGTATCAGAGGTTAGATGTTATGGGATAGTAATTGTAACATTTTGGTTTGTATGGGCAAAATGTAATCATTTGTTGACTGAAATCATAAGTTAAATAGCAAGCATATTGGAAGAAAAAAATAGTAAGGATGTTTAAAGAAGGGAAAAAATTGCATTTCTTTTTACTTCCAATGTTTTTGTGGTAATTTGAGAGCTGACGAGACGAACAGTTAAAAAGGACTAATTGTACAGGGAGGGATTGAGGCCATGGGAAGAAAAAAATCATGTTGCTCAACAGGTTCATGTCATTGTGTGATGGATGGTGAAGGGAAAGAGTGTCTCATGTTTTTGAGTGCTTAGCCTTCAAGTCAGCCAAAAGCTGTATGGTTGTTTTTTTCTTTGTTTTTTTCTTGTTTTTTGTTGTGTTTCACTGACAGTATATACTAGTCAGCCACATTAAAACCATCTGCTGAATCTTGCATACGTTCCTTGCAAAACAGCTATGCTCCCTGCTTTTAGTTGATTGGATTGGGAACTGTTTCTGCTGAGATGTTGTAGTTGTTGTGCATTGTCCTGCTGGGAGGCCAGTGCTATCAGAAAGTGTTGGGGTGGGTATCCGTAGTCTACACAGTCTTTAAGTGGGTGGTACATTCCAGAGTACATCCAAGTGAATACCTGGACCCAGTGTTTGTCAGCATCTTTGGCTGGTTTTAATGTTGTGAGTGTTCAGTATAGCCTTCAAGAACACACTGACAAGAGGATTTAATATCGTTTGGCTTTTCTAAGACTTGTCTATACAGGCAGTTGATAAATTAAAGGGAAAAAACTTGAAACCTTGACCTCTACAATGATGGGATCTGGTGGCATTTTGCTAGCATGGTTTTGTCCAATTGTCACTGTAAATCAACACAACAAAATCTGAGTGATCCTATGATAAAACATTTGTAAATTGTTGGGAGTGATCTCTTCCAGGATCACAATATCTCCATCGATAAGGGCTCACTGAATAGTTTAATGATGATGAAAATGATTTGAATCATATGCTACAGCCTTCACAGTCAACACAGAGTGTTTTTGCAGTCATCTGTTTTTACCCAAACAGATGATAACAGACTATATGAACAGTTATTTTGTCTAACCAGAAAAAAAGAAGTGCAAATATTTTACCAATGTTATTAGTTATGTATTACTTAGAAATATTCTTCAGTTTAATTTCTTCCACATGGGCAAATTTGTGCAAAAAGATTTTACATCAGTATTATTATTTTGGTAATTTTGGAGATCATTTTCAAAATATAGACATGGAAATATTTCTGATAATTTTTTGTCTGTGAGTAGGCTTCAGCCTCCTTGCCTCTTGCAGTCATACAGTAGTTCTTCTGTTTTTCTATTCATGTTATATTAGCAATCTTTGATAAATGTTTGTTATTTGTGCTTGTTTGCAGCATTATTCTTACATCTGAGCAGAGTTCAGATTCTTATGTTGTTACCATTTGTGTACCAGGTCTGCTTTTTCTGAGCTCTTTAGTTGAAATATAAATAATCTGGTTTGAATACCTGCTTTTGTGCTGTTGCATTGAATATTTTTTGTAAGTGTTTCTGCTTATCACTGATGATCTTTAAAGGCAATCAGACAGATTACAGTGGCTCCAAAGTCACATCTACAGAGAAAAAATGAAGGACAACAGCAAAGTGTGTTTAGACTATAAGACACTGCTGTGTCTTAGTACAAAGGCCATAGTAGTACAAGGGTTCACGTGGCATTAATCATGTTTGATGCAAACACAGAGGTGCATGAAAACTGTCTGGCTTATAAGGCTTAAAGGATGGGTTCAGATTATTTTTAAGACTTTCTCAAAACAATGCTCATATTTCAAACAGAGTTGAGTCACTTGTCATTCCTCCCGTCCATACCAGCTTAGTATCATCCTGCAGCACAAAAAATATGCATTTTAAGTTTAGCTCAAGCTAACAGAGGCTTCAGTAGTCTGAGTTATTCAAACCTGTTTTAGCTATTTATTTCTGAGTTTATTGTGTGTTTTTCCTTCTGGCCCATCCAGCCCTGCCCCACCCTACCCTTGAACACAGAGATGTTTGGCTATGCAGTGAGCACCACTTGCCGGCCTCAGCAAAGAAGCACTGACTGTGAATATATGAAAAGGAATGTATTAATGTAGTTAAAAGGCTGGCGCTTTCTAACTTCGCTAACAATACATTTTTTTGCACAGAATCAAAAACTGTATGTAAAAGATGGATGTGGCCTACATGATGTCTTTGAGAAGTACCATCTGCAAGCAGAGCAGTTTACCAACGCCATCTTAAGCTTTCTGAAACCAGATGTCTGAAAGCACAGGCCAGCTCTGACTGTGAAAATGAAAGACACCTCACATTCACTGGCTAACGACTTCTGATAAGCAATTTTCTAGTCAAATTAGCATACTTTTTATCTTCCTTTCTGACTAATAATGTGAGCAGTGAACTCGTCAGCTCATGAGCTCATCAAAAAACTGTTTACTGAGGTCATGGATCAAGAGAACTGAGGGTTGTTTCCCCAGAGAATTCTTTACAACTAGCCTTTTTGCAACCAGTGGAATAACCCCCTCCTGGCCTGAATATATTAAACATTTGCTTTTTGGGGGCTTTTTGTGGGGATCAATATTATTTATACATATTAGTATTATGTATAAAATGGCAGTAGCAAGTACTACTCTGGAAGTGTCAGGTCTCATCTGTGTTGTAGGCAGGAAAGGACCCAAATGCACGACTCGGAAGACAAGGCGTAAAACTCAAAACCGCTTTATTGCTGAAGCCTTGCAAAGATACAAACTAAACTAGATGCCAGGAGCTAGCAATTTGACAAACAGAACCTTACAGGCAAAACACGAGGAAAGACTCACACAGGTTGAAGGAGATCGCGGCAAAGAGCAGGGCAGACAGAGACAATATATACAAGCATGGGATGATGAGGGAAAAGGCAACAGGTGAGAACAAGGCTGAGACGAATAACAGACTAATGAAACAGAGGAAGCAAAACTGAACACAATGCACACAGGACGAGAGACTATCGAAATAAGACAAGAAGTGACTGACACTGAGACCAGGACAAAGACACAAGAGCTTGACACAGAGACAGAAGGTGATAACACCAAGACAAGACTGGAGGGAAAGAATGGGAATACAAAAGGGGTAAAAAATAACCTCAAAACTAAAAGTACAGATAACTGGAACGTAACCATAACACCAAAACAGAAAGCCAGAATATCAACAATACAGAACCATGAAGCCAAGAATAATCAAAAATACAAAACCAGGGAAACCCAAAACATCCCAAAACTCAAAACCCTGGATCCAAGACCCAGGGACCATGACAGATAGTTAGGTGGCTCTGACTAAGAAACTGAAGAACAATGCATGCTTATTGACCAGCAACTTGCCAGTCACACAGTAAAGCTTACCCTTCTTTAACCTCCTTTTTGACTCTAATGGGCCCCATGATTTACAAAATGAACTTCATGTTGTATTCAGTAAAAGCTCAAAACTTGCATTTGAGAGCAAAAATCCATCAGAAAAGTGTTTACTGAGTAAGGGAGCTGAGGGCTAGTTTCCCACAGACCTCTCCACAACCCGATGTCTCTTTGCAACCACAGGAGTCGCCCCCTGTTGGCTATTAGAAAGAATCCAAGTTCAAGGCACTGCTGCATTGGCTTCACCTTTTTTTTACACCTGGAAGCTACATCAATTTTTTTAATGTACAGTCTATG
>VUQS01031585.1:0-33706 GCA_015108495.1 Heterochromis multidens | reverse complement strand
TATATATATATATATATATATATATGTAGCCTGTTTTAAAAAATGTTTCTTTTTTGCTTTCCTTGTTTGTGTGCACAAACCTCTGATTCTATATAAATAAAACTGAATTAAATTGAATTGATTCAACTGGAGTCAGCCACATAGAGGAGCTTTAACATGGACAAATCTCACTGTAATCATGGTGTGCAACCTCCAATAAACCTTTATAGATAATAGTGGCTTGGTCCCCTTAAAGCTCCTTCACATTGTGCATATTTTATTATTCAGACAATCTGGTGAAATGTCATGTGAAGTGATGGTCTTGACAAAACTCTTGATTAATGACCCATTTTGAGCTGTGATGACCAAAGACAGCCTTGGACAAAATTATGAAAATTGCAAGAGATTCTCACAAGGTGACTACTGCAATTTTTAACTTTATTAAAAACTTTATGGAAGAATTAGTTCATGCACACAAACAAAAATTAAGGAGAACTGGAACTCCGGTGTCATTAACCTTTTTCACACATGCACTGCAGCCCTGAACTTTTCTAGACATTACACAACTGAGGTACATGTGAGAAAGCAAAGGTGTTGTCCTGGCAACTCCCTAGAACAAAGCGTGTATGATTTCTGATTGCAGCGATGTGAGTGGGTCACATGGTTCTTTTTTTCCTCACTTTGCTTTGTCAAACTGGTTGTCAAACAGTTGAATCATTGCATTTTCTTCAGAAAAAGTGACACAAACCAGATGTTTTTGATTGCTATGTGCAATAAGTATTAATATAAAAGGAGAATAAGCAGTCATAATTGTGTGCCTCTCATTTACAGGTATTCTCTGCAGTTCTTTTGTGTTTGTGCTCAAATGTGTTACTAACAATATCTAAGCCGGAGGCCCCGGTACCTAGGGCCACTCTCCATCTTGTCTCAGAAAAATCCATCAGCCTATCTGGCCCGAAACACAAACTACTTCAGAAGTAGTCCATTAGTTTCCCTCTCTGTGCATTTCCTCCTGAGGTGAACATGGTGACATTATTTGAGCTTGCCCTCGGGAGTCCTCTGCTCACTGGTCCGCTGCTCTGTCTTACTGAGATCCCCCCAGAGACAAAGGCAGACAGAGCTTCATTTGATGAAATGTGTCACCCGCCTCAACACAGCACTGTTACAAACTGACTGTCAGCAATCACAGAGTATTCTAATATCACATAAAAACACATCTTCCAGCAGCCTTTGATGAATGGTGGAAGGGAGGCATATGACAAAGACAAATTCGACAGATAACAGGAGATGGCAAATTTTAGAGTCCCAGATGTTGTCTTGATGCCTTTAGTTAAACAGCAGCTTGAGACGTGCATTGAACACAGCTTTTGGTCACAGTGGTAGCTATTTGGCTTGGATTCTCATCTCATCTGTGATAAACTTGATCCCAGAGACAGAAAACAGCTTTATTATGTGGATAGTCCTGTCCACAAAATAAAGTGAGTGATCCAACATTATCTGAGGAGTAAAGTTGGACATGGCGACGCGTTGTGGCTTCAGAGATGCTCTTCTGCATACCTTGGTTGTAACAAGTTGTTATTCGAGTTACTGTTGTCTTCCTGTCAGCTCAAAGCAGTCTGGTCATTCTCCTCTGACCTCTGACATCAACAAGGCATTTTGGCCCAGAGAACTGCCATTCACTGGATATTTTTTTCTTTTTTTTTCCCGGACCATTCTCTGTAAATCACAAAGATTGTTGTGTGGGAAAATCCCTGTAGATCAGCAGTTTCTGGAATACTCTGACCAGCCTGTTTGGCACCAACAGCCATGCCATGTTCAAAGTCACTTAAATCACCTTTCTTCTCACTTGGTTTGAACTTCTGCAGGTCCTCTCGACCATGTCTACATGCCTAAATGCATTGAGTTGCTGCCATGTGATTGGCTGATTAGACATTTGCAACAAGCAGCTGAGTAGGTGTACCTAGCAAAGTGGAAGTGTGTGTATTTAATTGTAGCTGTCCAGGGGATGTGTTTTAAGCGACTAAGTGGATGATCCAGAATATTGTTTTACTTGATTTTAAAAGCACTTAATGGGCTCGCTCTAGTATTTACATCTTACATGCTGAGAGCATATGAACCAACATGGCTCTTCAGATCCTCTGGCATGAATCTGCCAGCTGCTGCAACCAGTAAGACAAAAACCTTTGGGGAGGCAGCTTTTAGCTTTTATGCCCCGAGCTGCCGGAACAGTCTGAGTGGAGGAACTGAGAGCAGCTGGAAATGTAAACTTAAAACCTACCTCTTAAGGTCATGTACCATCTGCTAACATATTGCCAAATGCAGTTTGCTAAATGTACAAAGAGCAGTAAACCTCAGAGTTAGCAGCAGCAACAGCACAGGTCAGCAGATCAAAGTCTGTACACCAGGAAAAATCTACTGGAGCTCCCAATATGAATTATTTTATGACTTATTTCTTACTGAGTCATTTTCCTGGGCTGCATTTGATTATAGGACTCCCCCACCTGCAAAATCATCTTTTCAACACCTGAGTCCAAACACATACTGGCAGAAACACGATCTAGAAAACAGTTCACATACTACAGTGTTTTTTCTTACAAATTCTGGTGGAAGATTCAACCCAAAGTATGTTTTGTACCTGAACAGAGGTGAGGTGACAGTAGCCGTTGAGTGGGAAGCGGAGGACATGTGTAGGGTCCTGGTTCCAGCTGGCGTTCATGGAACTGTAGACGATATCGGTCACCTCAGGGAAAACCTCCTCCATCGCTGCTCGGGAGGCACTCACACTGATCCTCTCACCGAGCTCCGGGGTCACGTGGACCACAACACACTCACAGTCTCGAGAAACGTCCCTGTGCTCTTGCTCAGCCCTCCAGCGTTCCAGCTCGGCTTTTAGAGGAGCCAGCTGGAAGAAAGTGGCCTCTTCATAGAGCAGGGAATACTCCTGCAAACACATACACAGCAGAAACAGAAACAAGAAGACATGCTCAGAAGCATAAGCACAATTTCAAACAGGCCACAAGAAGAGATCAGAGAAGTGCATACTTACACAAATATACACAGAGGCAGATGAGCAAACAGCACCCACCCAAAAATACAAAGATGCATTTTCTTGCCAAAACCAAAGTTTAATACATGCATTCAAACATATAAATGCCTCGTTCAGTTGTTCAGTACTAATGATGTATTAAAACCTTGGAAGCAGCTGCTCTGCTGCTAACACACTAATGGAAAGGATTTAGTTCAGTGCCTCTCAGTGGAAGGAAGATGCTCATTTTCATTATTCTATAAACAAATCACATACAAAACCTTCTGATTCATTTGAAAGCTCCTATAAGCCAACAAAAAGTTTACACACACTGGCTGCAGGCAGTTTTCTGTTTGGGTTGTCATAATTGTGATGAAGAATTAATGAACAAGAAAGTGAAGAGAATGAATGTGTCTTTGGCAGTGACTTGCTACCTCCGTCTCGCCTGAAGTCACGATATACTGATAACAGGTAATTTCCCTGATGCAAATATTAAGCAACTGTTACTATAAATTCTGTTTGTTTCCATGCATTAATCAATTTTGAGATCTTAGGCTCTTTTCCTGCCATAACATGTTGCCTTTTAGACTAGTGGAACAAATGCCAAAATACACATTTATTTTTATTTTGCTACACTTTATCTGTTGGTCATTTATGCCATTTTTATGGATCTGTTCTCAGAAGTTTATACATATGACAGAAAATATGGAAAAGCAGAACAGATTCACTCAAAGCAATCTTGGGTACTATAAGTGATCTACAGGCTCAAGTGTCACTGGACTAGTGACAAAGGATTACAGTCTCCCCTCTGACATTTGTTTTACTGCTTTCACTGATAAGACACGCAGCAGCGGTGAACTGTGGAAGTACCTGATCACGCACTCACTTTGAAGTCATCAGGGAGGAGAAGCTTGGAGGTTCGCAGGAAGTTGAGTATGTAGCGGAACATGTCGCCATCCCGATCGATGAAGTAGTGCTGCTTTAGACTGTCCAACACTATGGGCTCCGTGCCATCAAACAAACGGCTGATTCTGCCCCAAATGACAAGGAAACACAGGTTTCTTCACTCAGTATTTATTGGTAAATTAAAATATACCGTTTCCACATAATACAGCAAAATAACTTTCCAGCTCACTGCATGATGAATGCATAACTGGCTTTAAAAAGGTAGGTTCAAAGACTATCTAGTTTATTGTAATATATACAGTACATACACATGGTGAGAGAGATTATACAGATTTTTTTTTTTCAGCAAACCTTCGCTGTTTGACCAGCTCCAAATTCACATGAATTTTACAATGCACTGTTATACAAACTAGACTGAGGACTATGGATTTTCTTCTGCAATCTTTAACATGATGCTTGAAGGATGACAGGGGATATTATTCTATTTTTCTATTTTAAAAAAAAAAAAAATTTTTTTAACCTGTCCTGTCCAGCAGTTTTAGCAAAAAGAATCGTGGTCTGAATGCTTTGTTGTGGCCCAAAGCCAGCAAGCGCCCACACCCCGGGGGGATGGTGTGGGGGGGTTGGGGTCAACCAGTGGGGAGCGGAAGAGAGGGCAACACCCCACCCTCAATAGCAATGTCCCAAAGGGACTAAGGCACAGCGAGCCCCAGACCCAGGCCTAGCCATACACACAAACACTCATACACACAGATATATACTATATACACAGAAACTGCACAAAGACACACACCCATCCACATCCACCCCACCCTTTGACGTGTGGACAAACGGATGCCCCTCATGGCCAGCAGCGACCCCGGAACGCAGTCAGCCCGGCCCCGGATCAGCAACCAGGCCCGGCCCCAGCCAGGGTGCAGGAAACAGGGGTGTGAGAAGACCCGCCTGCTCCCCTTCTCTGCTTCACATAGTGGGTTGACATGTGGGGTGCATGTGTAGGTGTACATGAGCGTATGATGTGTAAATAGTGAGGGAAAAACTAGAGTGCTATTAAAATTGAGGGGACCCAAGAGTAGCCAAAAGATCTAAAAAAGATAAAATCTATTCCTATATTTTGATTCATCTGTGCCTTTAAGATACGTGTATATACAGAGGACAACAGACCACCTTTTACCCCTGAAGCATAAAGGTCATTACCGCTACCTCTTAAACTATTCACAGATTCAAACTTTCCAGACAAATAACCGACTGAATCTTTCTACATTTTGCTATGCAGAGAGCCCATTAAAACCCACTTAATATACTAATATTCAGTTTCCCAAATCATAGGCAAAAATAATCCATTTGCATTAGAATTTGATAATTCAGGTAGTAGATTTGCAAAAACAATCCAAAAAAAAAAGCAGTTACTAATGTTTAACTAATTTGTTAATTAAGAATTCTTGATATTAAGGTGTTAAGGTGTATTAGGTGTTAGGTTTACTTTTTGCCTTTTCAAATTAATGGACAAATTAAGCAATGTCCACCAGAATGATATGACTATCCTGGTTTAATGTAAGCCATTCTGTGTATTTTCTGGGGTTGAATGTATTTTAAAAGCTTGTTTTTTCACAGTGAATGTGTGTCTCACCTTGACTCGGGGTACCTGGTGAGTGTGGGCAGACTGCTGGTGTACATGTGTCCTCCTACATCAATGTGGACTGGTGCATTGGTTTTGGTGAGCTGGGCTGGTGCCGGGATGCCGGTGGTGCACAGGGGAGACATTGGAGACCAAGAAGACAGCTTCTGACTCGACATACTGCTGCTGCTGCCGCTGCTACGTCTGTCCTGGGACACAAAACACATACTGTAGTGATGGTAGTGCCAGTGTATAAAAAAAAGAAAATCCTACTCCATATTCATGGCCAACATGATTGCAGCATGTTGGTAATCTGCGTTTATAAGTTAGGTAGCAATTATTTGCAAATCTTTGCCGATCTGTCTGATAGTGATTGCAGTCCTAGTTGGACAGGTTGGAGACAGGTTGCCTCCCACCAGGCGACCTGTGCAATTACCTTGCAATCCAAAGTGCAACACCCTCAAACTTTGGATGACCAGTTGGTCGCTACTTGCAATTGGTTGCCATCCTGTTTTTACTATAGTCTGACTGACGCTTAACCGGTCATATGAAGATAGAGATATGTCAGAGAGACATATTTTACAAATGAAGAGCAAACTATAATAACAATAAAAATAGAAATATAATAGGCTTTTCTGTGTCATGGCCCCATCATTAAGACACAGTATGTTGTGACTATATACAGTTGAGTATTCCATTAAATTAGTTGCTTAGATGCTTTCTTGGTGTGAGTGACAGCTTTAGCCATGTTTATTCAGATGCAGCCCCAGTAGTGTTAAACTGTCTGTAAACAAACCAAAAAAAAAGAAAAAAATTCAAACAGGTAAGCAGTTTAAGTAGGCATACATCATTTTTATGTACTGTTCTATAAGGTTATCTGAAGGAGAGGCACAGGAGGGAGTATAAGAAACTTTAATATAGATTAAACTACAGAATTGTACGCGTGTTATCATGTGCTCATTTCTTCTCCTTGATATCAAGTTATGCTTCATAATAAATGCATCTATCTGCATCTCCTGAAAGATGATTTATGCACAAAGCTAAACTGGGTCTCACCGATGTTTCAATAACAACCTGCAAGCAGGCTGGCAGACCTGACCTGAACAGTTTTACAGAAGAGTTGATTACTTATAACAGTAACTGCCAGGCAGCCTTGGGACTGTCAGGTAATGCCAGGAGCCTGACAGGAAGCAGAGAAACACAAGGACATCCTGTCAGGCACATAGATACGACTTTGCTCGGTCAGAGCTATTCCTGATTGCCTTGTAGGCTACTTTACAGTGCCAGGTGCCTGGCATGAAACAAATCATTAAGCTCAGAAAGAAACAATTGGCAACCTGGTAGGAGGCCAGTGCCTGACAGGCTGGGAACACACATCCTTTGGGCTTTGACTCTGCTCTTCTACACTGATCTGCCGTTTACTTTAATTCTGTTCCAACTGCTCTTTTCAAACCTGTTCTGCTCTAAATGATTGTGTTCATGTCAGTTCAACTATACTGAATACCAAACAAATGTGGATCATCTGTAATGAAGATATGCCGTGAGCATTTCTTTTTACTGGCTACATAAGCTGTAGGACTGTGTGAATTTTTATGTTCTGGGTAGTAATATAGATAGTAATAATATAGGTAAGTTGAAATCTTTAACAGCCACTCTACAAACTGTCAATCCAACCACATTCTACCATTTATCTGACCTGAGGGAAAAGGTATATGTCACACACCAGGTCTGTGATGCAGGCGCAACAGTCTAAGCAGACATACAGACCTCCCTCTTTCTGTCAGTGCTTCCAGCTCTATGAAGGGGACACTGAGGTGTTTCCAAGCCAGATGAGAAACAAACTCTTTCCAGCTGGTCCTGAGTCTGAGGCAGTAACACTTTTCTTTCCTCTGCAAGTGTTCTGCATATGCTCTGCATTCAATGTAGCCATAACTTAAGACTAAATTGCCCAAATCATTCCCTTTTTATTTTATAGTGCACTTCATTACATCCACCATTCTGTATCCAAATTCTGAGTGCATCAACTGTGATTTCAGACACAATACCATTCACAACAGTTTGCAGTTGAGCTCCTTTACAAAATTTCAAGGTAAAACATGTTAAGAGTTTTTTTTTTAAATTACGAGATTCAGATACACAATAGGATTGATTTGAAGTGCTTCTGGGTCTGTTTACTGTCTATTGCTGAGCAGGTAGTTTGAGAACCAATCCGTTACTGCTGAAAACAAGAGTGACAAGAGGTTTGAGACTGTACCAAAACACAGCCTAGAGCTATAAAACAAAAACAATGAGCTGAAAAAAGACTAAATGCTCCTTAGGAGTAGTTGTAAAGTCAGGTGACAAATCTGGGTGGGATTGCTACTGTGTCTCTGACCTTTCACATTACACATCAGTTTATTTACTGATAACATATCAGTGATAACATATCAGTGATAAAATATCTGACCTTTGGCCACGTGTCACTGTGAAACTACATGAAGCCTCAGCAAACCATTTCCTGTGCTGCACAAATTCCATCTTGTAACTCACTTTTGGAGCCAGCCTCAAGTGACCATTAGAGGAACTGCATTTTCTGGCTCTTCTCCCTCGCCTTAATTTTTCAACCCCAGTGGATGCTGACAATGTACCTGTTTATATTTATAATTTTAACATTTGTTGGATGCTTTGCTTGTATCGCATGTACAGATACATAAAAATACATATGAATACATATTAGAGTAAATACCAAAAACTGCAAACAGAGAGCTGAGGCACAGGCACTCGCACTGTGTACAGCAGGTACACACTGTCACATCTATATATTAAATATGTGTGGGTATCTTGAGTGTGTGTGTCTGAGTGTATGGTGACTGGTGAACGAGCAGTCTGCACCCTGCAGCTATGGCACTAATGCATGGTGGATAAATTCATCAGCAGGTATAGTTACCCTTGGCAACAGAGGGACACTCCTAAAGACAAATCACTGCTGCTTCTCCTCACAGGATCGTGTCACAGGATAATATGGACAACACAATTTCCTACAGGGAAAAGATTCTGTAATTTTGCATTGTGTTTACATCAGAGCAGCTTCTTGTAATAAAAAGAAGCAGATAATTTTATTAAATTAACAAAAATTTTAAATGAAATAATTAAAAAAAATTTTTGCTAATAGTACATAGTTGTAATTTTTATAAGAGTGTCCAGGCTAAGGCCATTACTAACACTGAGTTTGCACATAAAACAAATTCTGGTAACTGTGTGGGAAACTGCTGTAGGCTTAACTGTCCTAGGGCTGCTCAATTATGGCAAACATTCTAATCACAATTATTTTGGTCAATACTGAGATCACAATTACCCACTGGCTTTTTAATTATAAGCCAATGTAGAGCTTTAAAAATATTTGTTCTTCCTTGACTAATGGCTTGTTTTCTGTAAAGCAAAGGGCTTCTTTGAATTTAAAACAAGACACTGTGATGACATTTAGAGGATCCTGACAAATACACCCACTTTTAAGGAATGAAAATGTTGTCTCATTAGTGATTAAAAAAATACATGTGCATTTTTCCTTTGCAGCCCTCAGTGATATGGACCAGTGATGACTAATTATTTTTTCCTTGTTCCAGGCAGTAGACCTGATTTCATTATGTGTGATCTGATACCATTTGTAGTCCAGAATAAAGAGTGCACAAACTCTGGTGTAGTCCTTTAAGTTTGGGGTATTTCAATATTCTAATTTAATTATTTCACTGAAAAAGTGAGCACAGTTTTTATGTTTTGGTGTCTCATTACAACCTAGATCTTATGTGTCAAACTGAAGGCCTGGTCCACAGCTCAAGTAAGGCTTCAGACTAGCGTTTTGTATGCTTTTATGTGCATCCACTTTCACATGCAACTATTTTATTTATTTATTGTTAACCTGATCTGATCCCAAATTTCCCTGTGTGGTCCTAAATAAAGAAGTTTAAAACCCCTGACACTGATGTACTTTTTAAAACATGACATTATATTTGGCAGTGGTGGGAAATAAAGTCAGAGTACTTACTAAAGTACTCAAATACAATTTTGAGGCAGTTATACTTTTCAATTGTTACCAGCTTGAGCATCTGTGCGTTTTCATTTTACAGCAAAATATAAATTTTACATTTTACTTTAACCAACTAACAAAGCAGTTAAAATAAAGTTGTTGATATGTTACTGCCCAACCTAACTCACCAATTGTTTAATATTTTATTGCGCACTTTAATACTTATAAAGGATACCTCCTCTTAAAGATGGGCGCCATAGCTGGGATAAAATTCACATCGGCACAGGACAGGACTCTCACTGACTGGCTGTCGGATGTTACACGGGAACCTTTAAGCTCCAACAGATGATAGAGGATCAACATGTTCCTTGTTACCTCTGTGGGCACAGGGACCGGGGACCGGGTACCAGGCTGTGTGATACGGGACTCCGTGGCTGTCGCAGGAACCGACTCTCTCTCATTCGGCTCCGTAGGCGACTCGGCGCGCTTCCCCGGGCGCACACACCGCTTCTTGGCAGAGGGAGCTCCTGGGTCTTCCTCGGTGCTCTCCCTCCTCGCTGCTGTTGCTGCTGCTGCTGCTGATGTAGGTGATGTGTTCAGTGTCTCTCCTTCTGTGGTTTGATGCTGATTCAGATCCGCAACATCGCTGACCCGGCGCAGGTACGGGATCACGAGCTGGAGGTGGGACTGCGCGTGACCATTGACCGTTTCCGAGGCAACGTAAAGCGTCGGCGATGGCTCGAAGCCCGCAGCCCCCACGATGCTGTTGAGGGTTGCTATGGAGACGGCGCCGATGCAGTGGTTGGTGTAGGTTTTTGAGAGCTTGGCAGCGCGCGACAACATCTGCATCCTAGTGCCCAACAGGTTCTTTCCGATGGCTTTATTCTCGTACCATGTCACGTCGCTCGCGCAGCAGTGGTCCCGGGGCCGCTGGAAGAACGCCCTGCACAGCGGGTTCCGTTTGGACACGTACCGGACGAAGCTGGCGTACGGACACTGCTCCGTGCCCGTTTCGTACATCCGTGGCAGCGTGTCCTCGTCCGCGTCGGGGCGCTTCTTGGTCCAGGCGGCGGAGCGGGACTTGTGGTACGGTCCGAGAGCTTTAAAATAAACAAACTTTCTTCCGTCCTCATCCACAGCCAGACCGAACGAGTCCTCCTCCAGCTCCCGTTGGTTCTCTCGTCCCCTGGTGCAGAAATACATGCAGGTCTCAAACCAGACTTTGTTTAGCAGCCCAAACGGGGTGTCGGTGTTGAACACAGAGGACTCGTACAGTTTCCGCAGGTCTGAGCGCGTGATGGCTTGTTTCTGCACCACCGGACCGGCGCCCTGCTCCTCCAGCCTCCGTATGACCGCGGCCAGGGTCAGGTTGGCGCTGCGCAACTCTGGGTCCTTAGTGAGGTCTAAGGTGCGGCAGTAGGGCGGCTCGTTCAGGTACCGGTTAAGAGAGCTCCGGATGCTGATGAGGGAGGACTTGCTGTACAGCTGTCCACTTTTGGAGCGCGCCTCGGCGTAAAAGGAGCGCAGCACAGAGCAGAGCGCATCCTTGTCCAGAGTTTCAAAGTCTGGACTTTGGGCTTTCTCGCTGAGGTACTCCCTGAAGATCCTAACAGCGTACCTGGTGGCCAGACGGGTGTTCTCGCTCAGCTTGTTCCGCTCTGACCGCTGAAGGTCTCCCTCCGGGTGAGACTCGCTCCCAGAGGGGATGCTGCTGCCGAGTGGGTCCGCCTCCCTCTCCTCCTCCCTTCGGTCCATACTCCGCATAACGACCGCTTGTGTCTGCGCAGCGGAACCGCTGGAGTCCAGCACTGTGCTCCCTGACTCCCACTCCACTCCATCTCCGTCGGACTCCTCGTCCTCCTCCTCCCCGGTGATCTGGACCTCCTGGATCTCATCTTCATCTTCATCTTCCTCCTCCTCCTCATCCCTGCACCTCTCGGGGCAGCTCATCTGCTCCTGTTCCGTGTCTCCGCTGCCAGGCATTCTCGCCATATTGCGGTCTGTGAAGCAGTCCTCCGGCAGCGCGCATGCGCTATATTGGACCGCAGCGCTGAAAGCCTTTTGTGTTTAAGTGACCTTCAGCCGTGCACGAGTTTTTTAAGGTACAGGGAGCGAGCTCAGCGGGAGGGTAAATTTGGAGGCGCGCTCCCTGCCAAAAAGGCTGCAGTATTGGACTGAATATTGGACCAGCAGCACGAGCACTGATGAGGAAAATTACAAGACTGCAGTAGTGGCACCCCCAGTATCAAACATTTTTTCTTTACTTTAAAAGCTGTTTGATACTTAACAGGATGAGTACAGGAAGGCAGTCTAGAATGACAAACAAAAACAACAACAATAAATATCATGTAGCTTGCTTTATTAGTTACATACACATGTGGATAGCTTAGGTGTTCATGTGTTTGCTGCAGAAATCACACAGTCTAGTTTGTGCCTTTTGAAAAGACTTATGTGTGTGACCTGAGAGCTAAAGTAAGGTCATAACACAACCATGCAAAACAAATAAATAAGAAAAATTCACATAAAGCACGTAATGTAGAGTTGACACAGTCAAAAAGGAAATCAGAACTGTAGTCCAATGAAAATTCAATTAATATTTTAATATTTTATATTTTGTTACAACAAAACACATTAAGCACATTAAGGTGTATCAGTGACAGGAGAGGTCAGAGCTTCTCATTCTTGCTTTAAACCACCTATCTGGCGGCATGCAAAAGTAAGGCAGGGAGGCGGTGACACACCCACAGGATGTCAAAATATTTAATCAGAAATAAATACAGCGTAGAAAACGTTGTTCAGGCCCATGGCCCACATGACAACTGGGTAAAGTGGACATCAGAACCCCTATGTAGTCTGAAAATCCCCATCAGGTTCAGTATGTCAGATGATTTTTGGTAATTTTGTTTGTTTTTTTAGGAAACTTGCACCCCTAAAGTTAACTATTTCAACTAGAAGCCTTGCATTGTAATATAATGTGGTTGCCTTCACTTGTAGGGTCAAAACACAAGACCAAAAGCTTTTCAGTTTTTCTTCTAAAATAACAATGTATTTTAATCCCTAAAAATTCATGAACAAGAAGATTACTGGTTACCGGGCTTATAATAAAGTTGCAGTGACATAAGGGATAGGAGGCAGTACATACAGGAGAAGGGGGCAGTAAATATGAGTCCTTTAAATACCTTTAAATTTACCAAATTTTCACAATACCAAGACCAATCTTCAAGCCCGGTCAAAAACTCACAAAAATGCACAATTATGTACAACCGAACTAATAAAATCAACTTGATCTGAGCATTTCTTGGATATGTGCAGTGGTATTTTTGTGCTTTTTTGCATGAACATTATTGCTAATTTGTAAGGGACATAAGGATCTAAAAAGAGAAGCATCCGGAGATTTCATTCATATCATTATCGTCAACAGTCAATAGAGTTTGCAAACTGTATAGCCTAGGATCAGACGCTGTGGAGTGGCTACTGTCAAACTGTCAGTCATGAAGTGTTCAAATTTTAAAGCAATGTTTACTAAATCAGCCATTGGCAATTTGAGCTTACAGACTGTATATGAAAGAAAGTCCTACTTTTAAAACCTTAAAGTGAGCCGTTATTAGCATTTTGATACATATGTTTCAGGAAACCGAAGGACACTGCATACTCAATATGATAGCAACTTTTCAAATGTGTCTGAAATTTACAAAATAAACATCTATTCAAAAGTAGCGAGGCCATAAACTCCTCAGGAAAGTGTTTATTGAGGTCACAAATGAACTGAGCAGTAGGATAATTTTCTCGTAGACTTTTATACAATTTGCCTTCTTTTTTTTAAAATAGAAGAGTCACCTCCTCCTGGCAGTTAGAAGAATGCAGATGCACTGCATACACGCACACCTCTACAATATATTGACCTTTAGCATGATGGTGGCCTGTTTGTCAGTTTCAGCAAATCAGCCAACCCTGGTGATGAGATGAAGTTTGCCTTCTAATACGCGGTTAATGTTGTAAAAAGGTGAATTTTAGATATGATCTATTCTTAAATTAATCAAGTGGTTTTGGTGCCTAAAACAAAACAGAGACTTACTGAATATAAAAGTTAGAATCCAAAACTAGTAGTCCATGAAACCTGTCTGCTACTGTATTATTACACATCATCAAATTGACCTCAAATGATTTTGGTAACATTGCTTTAGTTTGCAGTCATAGTTAACCCAACTATTTCCATACCAATGCTTTGTTTCTTTATTTGCATTTTTTTTCTGAGCTTCCTTGCTGGAAGAAAGCAACATTGATCCTTTTTGTCTAAGACACCCTTTCTCATGCACAGCTATGTTAGCAGTTATTTTAGCAGCTTCCTAATATAGTATCCCATCATGCTCTATGCCTGCTCCCAGCTAAGAGCACTGGTTCCTCCCCTGGGCAAACATGACCTTGATATACAGTCTACACCCCATGTACTGCTCTCATTACTGCTGGGACTACATCAAATTGTTATCTCATATTAAACTACAGAGCTTGCTGCTCCTGTGACAGTAACAGTGGTGGTAATCATAAAATGTTCATTAAACTGTGTTTTTAAAAAAAAAAAATCATTTAAATTCCCATGCAACACATTTCAAACAATGTTACAAAATACCATTGTACATAGACAGTGCAAATAATATGGTCATCAGCACATCCAATGCACCCCACGCTGCACTGAACCCATCACTAACATAGGACATCTTAAAATACCTTGGGCTCATTAAAAATAATCTGAATTTTAATCAATAAATCTTTGTGAAAACGTTCAAAAAAGGCTCCACCTCATTGTGAACTCAGAGCATTCTTGTTGTTTTAGAAATGTATAATTCAACCCAATCTCCCAATCTTTACCAAGATCACCATCACATAAGCCACACAAGCTACCTTTGAAATCATTAATTTCCCTATCTCTACAGCTAATCCCAACACCACAACCTTTGAAATGGAGAGATGGCTCCTTTATTAGGGAAAAATATGTGTTCCCCACCCGGTTGTTGGAGGCTGCTGGCTGTCATCAGGTCGCAAAGAGAGTGATGCACCAAAAACCTTCTTTGATCACTAGCAGATTGCCACAGTTGCATGTAGTTTGCATGAAAGACACCGATTTGTCTGCAAACACTCGCCATTTACTCTTCAAGCTATAATGAAACTTGAAAAAGTATGACGTAAAGCGGAAACTGAGAACGTTGGCCTTCAAGGTAAAACTTGTGCCATATTACAACAATCAACACATTTCAAAAGACGCGACTTTTACTTTAAGGGCAAACAGTCTGCGTTTCTGGTTTGCATCATACTTCTCACAGTTTCGCTACCACTCGACGAGCGGTTTGCCAGTATTTGTGGTCAAGTCAGCGTTTTCCATGCAAACTACTGGTAACTGCAGCAACCTGCTAGTGAGCTAATCAACTGCAAAGATGTTTTGAGTGCAGCACCGTATACCTCTTTGTGATGCATGCAACATGCCTCATTCACCAAAACACTTTTTTCTATGCTTTTTCTACCCAAGTGCTTTCTATCTAACATTCACACTCTGATGGACCATCGGAGAGCAACTTGAGATTCACTATCTTGCCCAAGGATACTTTGGCATGCAGACTGGACAGCCAGGGATCAAACTACCAACCATCTGATTAGTAGATGACCTGCTCTACCTCCTGAGCCACAGCCACCCCAGTATAATGTTCATTTTTTAAAATTTGTGTCTTTCACACCATGTAAAATGTTTATACATGATCTCAACCCTGACCCTAAGAGAGTTAAATGATTCATAAAATAAAGTAGCCTGTCTGTTAGATAGACAGTCCAGTGATGTAATGTTGCACAGCACCCCAATGTAGAGAACAGTGGCAAAACAAGGCAGAAACCCAATTTCTTTTCCAAAAACTTAACCCATTGTATTCCATGTCTCATCAGCACTTTAAACACCCCAAGCAATGTTTCAACACAGGTTTTTTTTTTCAATCTAAATTAAAGAAGTAGGTAGGGGGTGTGTGAATGATTGAATGGTGGGAGGGCAGTGACAACACCACTTTCATGAGGAGTAACATTCATGGAAAATGTCATGATATATTCAAAAAAGGCTGTCTGAATTTAAACACACCATATTTACAATGCTGTAAAAAAGTATTTGCCCCCTTCCTGATTTTTAAATTGTTTCCTGATTTCTTTCTTTTTCTTTTTTTTGCATATTTGTCACATTTACATGTCAAACAAATTTTCATATTAGGCAAAGATAACCCAAATGATGATTTCATTTTTGAAGAGAAAAAAAGTTATCCAAACCTACCTGGCCCTATGTGAAAAAACAATTGCCTTCCGTCATTAAATCATGAATTAACTGTGATTAAACACATTTTTTGGAAAGCTGAGTTTTATTTTACCACCCACACCCAGGCGTGATTACTGCCAGACCTGCTGATTCAAGAAATCACTTAAATAGAACCTGTCTGACAAAGTGAAGGCTAAAAGATCTCCAAAAGCAACACATCATGCTATAATGTAAAGAAACTCAAGAACAGATGAGAGAGAAAGTCAATGACATCTCTCTGTCTGGAAAGGGTTACAGAGCCATTCCTAAGTCTCTGGGACTCCAGTGAACCATGCTGAGAGCCAATGTCCACAAATGGAGAAAACTTGGAACAGTGGTGAACCTTCCCAGGAGTGGCCGGCCTACCAGAATTACTCCAAGAACATATCAACGACTCATCCAGGAGGTCACAGAAGAACCCAGAACAACATCTAAAGAACTGCAGGCCTCATTTGGCTCAGTTAAGATCAGTGTTCATGATTCAACAATAAGAAAGAGACTGAGCAAAAATGACATCCATGGCAGAGTTCCAAGGAGAAAACCACTGCTGACCAAAAAGAACACAAAGGCTTGTCTCACATTTACCAAAAAATATCTTGATGATCCCCAAGACTTTTGAGACTTTTGGGAAAATATTCTGTGGACTGATGAGACAATGGGGCTGCTTTGCTGCTTCAGAACCTGGATGATTTGCCATAACTGATGGAACCATGAATTCTGCTCTTTACCTGAAAATCCTGAAGGATAATGTCTAGCAATCAGTTTGTGAACTGATGCTCAAGCACTCTTAGGTTATGCAGCAGGAGAATGATCCAAAACACACCAGCAAGTCCACCTCTGAATGGCTCAAAATAAACTAAATGAAGGTTTTTTTAATCAAAGTCTGGACTTGAATCCAATTTAGATGCTTTGGCATGACCTTAAACAGGTCGTTCATGCTCAAAACCCCTCCAATATGGCTGAATTAAAACAATTCCTCCACAGTGATATGAATGACTCATTGCCAATTATCACAAATGCTTGATTGCAGTTCTTGCAGCCAAGGGTGGTGCAACCAGTTATTAGGTTTAGGGGGCAATTACTTTTTCACACAGTGAAATGTTTGAATAACTTTTTTCTCTTAATAAATTAAATCATCATTTAAAAACCACATTTTGCATTTACTCAGGTTATCTTTGTCTAATATTAAATTTTGTTTGATGATCTGAAACATGTAAGTGTGACAAAAGATGCAACAAAAGAAGAAATCAGGAAGGGGGCAAATACTTCTTCACACCACTGTAAAACTTCACAATTTATTATTGTGAAAACATAATTAAATTCTGATTAAATAAAAAGCCAAGATCTTTATTGTTTTACATTACATATTTTGCATAATTCAGTAATTTATTATATTTAGGGAAAAAAGTCATGTAACAGCTGCAAATGGAGGGGATGGGTGTGTTTTACATCTCTGTGCCCAGGGGCCCACTGTCTCATTATCTCTCTCTGCGTTAAAGCATTTGGATATAAAACAGATGTTTAATTCCAATATGTAGATGGGTGGGGGCAGCATGTAGGAATAGAAATGTCTGTTGTAAACATCTCTGTGTAGCTGCAGCTAACAATGAACGTGCCTGTCCATGCACACAGTGAAATGACTGCATGCCAGCGTCTCTGCAAAGCAGAAATAATTTCACCTTTTTTATCCATTATGTGATATATAAGCAGTGTTGTAGACAGCTCTAAAGAAGCGGCAGCCTCTACTGCTGTGGCAGTGGCATTTGTCAGTATGTTTGTGCTCTGGGGCATGTCACCAGGAAGCCGGAGACACTTCACAGGCATGAGGCGCCCCCGCATTTTAATTCTTGTTAGCCAAACCCGCTTTAGACCTTGCTACTCAATTAGCAATTAGCCAGCCTTTTACGTGGAGACCTTTGCTGTAGTGTGTGATTCTGGCCTGATTTGTATGCAGTTTGTGCAGACACTGATAAGAGCACCCGCAGTACATGTGCAGTTTTTTTTATTTTTTTTATTTCATTTTATGATGATTTGCATGCCAGGACTGCTGCAGGGCAAGGGGAAATAACATGGCCCATCTTCAAAGGGAGATCTGTACACCAAGCACAGCAAAATGTGTAGGACTGCGCTTTTTTTTTGTGCAGGCAGGTAATTTGCTCCCTGACTAATCTGCAGAGATAGGGAGAAGTTCAGAAAAAGCACTTACACAAAGAGCAAGCTTTAGCTCGGAGGCTTGTCAAACACCTGAAGAAATTAACACCGAGGTGTAATAGCTGGAACAGACAAGCATCAGCACAAACCTCCGAGGTAATGAGAGGATGTGTGTGAATATGTCTGCTTTTACCAGTATACACACACAGCCAAGTGTATTGATGTCTATATATGAGAGAGCATATGTATCCGATGATAATTAATTTGTGGTGTGATATGAGACATCATAGTGTTTCTGTGTATTTGTATTGGACGAGGAAGGTAGAGTGTAGGTGGAGGTTGGATGAAGCTAAAATTTAAGTATAAACTGCACTAGAAGTTTTTAGCAACCAGACTAACATTTTCTTTTATACATTTCCACAATAATCAGGTGCATTTACAAAAAAATCAGGTAGATATTTTTTGTAAATTCTTATGTGTTAGAAAAATGGTTTGAAACCTTCCAAAATTAACTAAAAGCTATAAGCAAAACGTATAGAAACAGTTACTTTATGACTTGATGTCCAAAATTGTTTTAAAGAGACAACTGAGGTTGGACTAAGGCAGGGCCGCACTTTCATGTAATACCATTTTATACAAAAAGATGATGCAGTGAGTAAATGTGACCTATTTTAACAAGGCAAGTCATTAAGAAAACACTTACAGTGCTCTTTTTTGCATTGGCAGCCTGGAAAATGTCATGGTCTGTAGATGGTACAGACCATGTGGAGTGTTACTGGAGGACCCAAATGCAGACTAGATTGAACTGAAAGTGAGCCATTTATTAACTGTTTGCAGATAGTCCAAAAGGGGAAACTGAAAACTATAAACTACTGGAACATAAAGCTTGAAAACACACTGGGGCGAGGGCAACAGACGGTCTGACA
The DNA here is from genome assembly GCA_015108495.1 of Heterochromis multidens. Classification (NCBI taxonomy): domain Eukaryota; kingdom Metazoa; phylum Chordata; class Actinopteri; order Cichliformes; family Cichlidae; genus Heterochromis; species Heterochromis multidens. Next base: position 14,776 of record VUQS01031585.1, on the reverse strand, counting down.
AAGGACCAGTGGGAGGACATTACACCTTACCACAGAAGGCCAATCAGGGGAGTGGAGACAGCTGGGGAACGCAAGACACAGCTGAACTAAATCACGGAGGATGAGACAAGGGAAGCAAAACCAAAAGAAAGGAGACAACTAACTATCAAAATAAAGCGGGAAGTGACAAGAGATAACTTAACAGGGAAACAGACACATGAATGAACTTAATACAGGAAGTTGCCACAAGGATGGAACATTGAGGGAGAATAAACTCTAAAGCAAACAGGAACTAAGAACACTAAACTTGAAATTCCAAAAACTCAACACCACTGGGTCAAATGACCCAGGACCATGACAGAAAAGGCAAAGGCTCATGAGGAAATGGAGGCAGGGTTAAAAGAAATATCAAAAAGTTAAAAGAAGAGCAGCACACACTGAAACACAGTAACACACCAACTTGTTAAACACTAACCACAGTGGTGAAAGTTTTAATTAAATTTTGCATTGGATGATAACAAAAAATACATTTAAGCAATTGCTGTGAGGAGCTTAAAGGATCAAAAAACATGAATCATGCTGTGGTGAAAAGGAGAAGATACATTTGAAAAAAATTGAGTGTGACCCAACAAAACTGTTGGCTTGCATATAGCATTATTATAAGTGTTAATTTCAGATGTCAACATGACCATGAAAACGAAAGTTTTAAAAGGCCCAGATCATGATATTTTTGTAAACTTAACCCCAGTAGTTTTTAATGCCTAACCTTAACCAACTTTTTGGTTAATCTTTGAATGGCTTGTTACAAATTCGATTCCATTCAGTTTTATTTATATACCTTCAAATCACAACAACAGTTGTCTCAAGGCACTTTATATTGTAAGGTAAAGACCCTACAATAATACAGAGAAAACCACAACAATCAGATGGCCCCCTATAAGAAAGCACTTGGCGACAGTGGGAAGGAAAAACTTTTTTCCTTTTACCAGGAAGAAACCTCCGGCAGAACCAGGCCCCGGGAGGGGCAGGCATCTGCCGTGACCAGTTGGGGTTGAGGGGAGGGAGACAGGACAACAGATACGCTGTGGAGGAGAGCCAGAGATTAATAATAACTAATGATTAAATGCAGAGTGGTGTATAAACACAGAGAGTGAAAAGAGATGAGTGAAGAAGAAACACTCAGTGCAGGAAGTGGCTACAAATGGCTTCAGCTTACAACAAAAGCGGGACTTCACACCAATATATTAAGCATGAATTGTTTTATATACGACAGAAAAGTCAGTGGTGTGGCTTATGCTTGGACAAATGATATGAATCAGCCCAGGAGCCTGCTTGTCATGTGGAAAGAGAGGCCAGAGAGGGAGGCTGGGCCTTATATACTCTAGGCCACAGTCAGCACTTGATGAAAGCCAGCTGGCTAGACTTCCTCAGCTCCACCCCAGAGTCGCATAACTGAGGAGGGTCATCACAGGTTAAACCTAACCATGAAACATATTTGTAATTAACATTCATAACATACTTAAAAATCATACAAATATGTGTATGACTTGAACTTACTGGCATGAAAATCAAGATGACTTTCTCTCTTCCCACCACCTCCACCACTCTCTCCAACCCCCAAATGTAGACTTTTTCTTGCCTTTTAATCAGTACATATGAGAATGGACTGATGAAAAGTCGTGTTCAGGAACACAAAATAATGTTGACGAACACAGAAAAAACAGAAAATTCATGTCTAGCAACACAAATTGGTAAATTAAAGGTTGTGACTGTTACACAAACTGTCATGAGACTGGGTTGTACAAAAGCAAAATGATCTCTTCAATCATGTTTTTAAAAAAATATGAATAGATATATAACTGAACTTAGGTGTGGATATGACCAGTGCTTTAAGATGTCACAACTTTCAGTTTTCAAAGAGATGTCCAACCTTCATACATCAGACGTACATAGTACTGAAGTATAACATGTAGGTTTTTAAAAACTTTTCTATACGTTTTTTCCCCCAAATTTAACATCTTTTAAGACTGACTTGTAAAAAGGACTACCATAAAATAATTTAGTCCCTGTGACTTTAATTTGTATCAGCAACACAATGGCAGAACACAGCCTCTCCTTAAATTACAGACAGGATGGTTGACAGTAATATTTCAAACTGCGTCCATGTTCCTCCTGGTCTGAATAGCTCTGGGTTTGTGCATCTATAAGCATATACTGTATCTGCATGCAGAGCAAGCTAGTGCTTTGTCTTAAATGGAAGTCTGATATATTATTAATAACCTGACAAACTACTGGGTGGCCTTAGGCAACATATCCAAATATGAGCTGAGCCAAACAGAAAACACACAAACAGTGAAGCGGGGGGGTAAAGTAGTGCATGCAAGTGTGTGTTTTTAAAACAAATTTTATCCCCATAGAGGGAGTACTACAGACTTGCATTATTGGGACTCTGATATATGGTTTGATGGTTTGTGGTGAAAGTTGTCAGGATTCAGATACTAATTAATCATCTAATGATTCAAAACCTTGAGTAAAACACTGGCTGTGATCAGATAATATGTTTTGCATAGGAATGTGTCTAAAACAGTGAGATGACCTGAAAATATGTGTGTGGCAGTCTTAATAGGAGCTGGGCAAACAGACCACTTTGGCGTGAACGTCAGAGTTCAAGTCCCTGCAGTTGTGTGCACAGTCTTGTGTCACAAAAACACGACACAAGTGAAAGAAAAATAATGGAAGGGTCAAAGGAATATGTACAAAATATGTTTGTGCTACTGGAAACAAACATACATAAAATAAAGTCAGCGATGTGGCACAGCAACAAATGAAGCCAAAATGGAAGTACCAAAAACTGCAGTTCCTCTAACGGCCACTTAAGGCTGGCTCCTGTTGAGTGAATCCCTATAGACTCCCATACTAAAATGCCAATCTGTAGCAATAAACATGTTTACAGCCTGGTGCAATAAACAGTTCTAGTCTCTATAGCCAATGTCCCCCTTCATAACAACTGTATGGGGGGTGATTTTCTTAGATTGTGGTACAGGTGTGATGTTTCTCCTGCCTGTTGCACCTCCACCAGTACAGCTCCCGGCTGGGGGGCAGTGGCACCTCTCCTTGGCACCCCCTGCAGCTCCCTTTACTGGGTTGTTGCCCCCCCAACTACCATCCTTCCTCTGGAGCCACAGCCAAAAACTTGATTTCTCGTCCTCTTCTCCTAGCTCCTTCATGGCTTTCCGCAGGCTTGGGTGTATTGCTTCAGCACCATAAAGTAGCTGCCCATAAAGACTTGACACCCAACCGCCACAGGGTAAACCCTAGCTTTCCAGCCACCCTCCTGGCACTTCGCTGCCAACTCAGCATATTTGAGATGTTTCCTCTCATGTTCTGATGTCATGCCTTCCTCCCAAGGGATGGTAAACTCGATGAGGAGGACCCTTTTCTCTGTTGTGGACCATAAGACAATATCTGGCTGGAGAGTGGTGTAATCCCTCTTGGGAAGACTAGCTTCTTTTTGAGGTCCACCAACAACTGCTAGTCTTTACAAGCTGACAGGATGGCATTCCTCGTCTGGTCAGGTGCTTTACCAAAACCCATCAGAGCAAGTCTTGCTGTCTCTGGAGAATGGTTTGCCATTACCCTACACCTCTCGAGGACTTGATCATGGCACCACCTGAAGCGTCGCTGGGACAGTCCTACCTTGCATCCTGACAGGATGTGCTGGAGACTTGCCATGCTGTTCCCACATAGTAGGTGCCCTACTTCGCTATCACTGGGTGAGACTGCGGGACTTGCAAGGGTGTCATAGGCAGCCCTTGTCAAAAACTGAGCCTACTCTGTGGCATCATTCAGATATCTGCCCAGCTGAGGCAACTGTTCACGGTGGCATCCCATCCTGTCCAGGCTCCCTAGCTCACCTGGGAAATCGCCTTTATGATTTCCCAATACGTCCAGTCTGAACTGCCCCCATCAACTCCTGAAGTTTAAGGTTTGCGATGGCTTGACTGACCTCAGCATGTACCTTAGGTAGGTGTTAGCCAAGCTGTCCATCCTACTAACCTTTCAGCTACGGATTTCACAGACCTTCAATGGCCACATCACCCATTGGGACAGAGTGTGTTGGTAGCACTACACCTTGAACTTGCAGGCAAGTGACTGTGAGGCTGCCCACAAGCTGTCTATCAGACAGGTCTGCAGTGTAGCACCTCCTTAGGCTTTGTAGCAGCTTTTCAGTAAGCCGCACAATGGACTCTCCTACCACAAAAAGGGTTTTGTCATGCAGCACTCCTTTCCTGATTGAGGGATTCTTGATTTTGCCACTTTGATCTCCATTCTTGCCCATGTGAGCAGCTTGTCAAAGCACTTTAGGAGCCTGGTTGTGCATGGGGCCAACTGCAGGATGCTTGTGACGTCATCCATGCAGCTCCTCAGAGGTGGAAGCCTCTCACCTGATGGTAACTTAACACCCATACCTACCTGCCTGGTTCCTCTGAGGATCACCTCGAAGACTGTAAGAAAAAGAACGGGGGAGATGGCAAACCCCATGGCAATTCTGCTTTGCAGTTCCTGCTCATCTGTTGAGTAGCCTTCCAGTGTGAAAAACATCTGCAGGTGTTAAAATAACTGGATATGATATTCTAGACACAATTTGGGACATAAAATTTTTTTTAGGGCGAAGTATATAAAATTATGTGGTACTGAACCATATGCATTGACAAAATCCAACCAAACCACATGCAACTTACTCTTCTCTCTCTTTGCACGCTGTATCTGATTCCAGTCAGTGGAGGAATGCTTGGCTGTAGCTCAGGAGGTAGAGCAGGCCATCTACTAATCGGAAGGTTGGTCTGTATGTAGGTCTGCATGCCAAATATCCTTGTGCATGATACTAACCCCAAGTTGATCTCCAATGAATCCACTGGAGGAGTGTGAATGCATAGAAAAAAAGTGCTTGTATAAATGTGAATGAGGCATGTTGTATGAAGTGCTTTGAGTACTCAGGTAGAGTAGAAAAATGCCATTTACTTGATTCACTGGAAAATCCTGGGATTCCAGCCTTCTGGCAGGTTGTGTTGATGTAGTGTAAACTGATTACTTCCTCCATCTAAATATAGAGGAAAGGATGGGGTGCTAATTAAGTCCTAATGAACCTGCTTATGTTCGGCTCCCTGTTAAATTTAGAATTGAATAGATAATCCTTCTACTTACATACAAAGTCTTAAATGAAGGCCTCATCATATCATGAAGCCCATGTTACCATGTTAACCCAATAGAGCACTTCATTCTCAGACTGCAGGGTTACTTGTGGTTCTCTATGCTCATCTTGTCTGTTTTCTCTTTCCTTTCGCATCCCAGCCAATCACAGAGGATGGCTGCCTCCACCCTCCCTGGTGCTGGCAAAGGTCCCTTCTGCTTAAAAGGGAATTCTTTCTCCCCATAGTCGCCAAGGTTCATCTGGTCATTGAGGTTCTCTCTCTAGTATTGCAGGGTCGTTACCTGACTGTTGCACCATATAAATACAAATTTAAATTGTATAAGGTCACTTCTGACTCCACAAGAAATAAAAAAAGTTCACAGACCAGTGGGTGGTGTCACAATGGCCATGCCTATCTTAATATAATTAAAATAGTTTCACCAGGAGAATCAAAGACTCTTCAGCTTTTTAGACATAATTTGCATTTGTGACTAGGATATCAGCAACAACAAAGTCGTTTCAATAATATGTGATGTGTTTTGTTGATGCATCCAGTCTCTTTAACATCAGTTAAAATAATGAGAAAATAAATACATGCAAGATTCTGAGGCAGGAGCAGTTTGGTGCTTTATTTGTGAGGTGACTCAAAACTCTGCACCTCTCTTCTGGTTAGTGCAGTTTTAATGAGACCATTTTATTCATTCTCTCCAATTAATTTAAATGAAGCGACAAGGATTTAATTTTTTACACAAATAGCCAAGAGAGAATAGAGGCTCTGCTGGAGCTCTCTCTCTCTCTCTCTCTCTCTCACACACACACACTCACACACACTCACACACACACACACACACACACACACACACAGGTTTTCTCAGAACATAGAGAGCTTGTTTAGTCAGGCTGTAGTGTCATCTACTGTTCAACAGAAGCACCTACAGCCATGTGGATTTCCTCCACTACACCATATTAATTTGAATAATGATTTTATTATTATGAAACTGATCACACCCACATCCTGTAGGTCGTTTCCTCCAATTTGAGTTGGGGGAACTGGATTTTATATTAGTAAATTTTTGTAAAGTCAGCAGAATCACAACACAGATTGTGTTGTGATTGTGATTCACAGTGGTTTTTCTATTATTATTTTTTTCTTTTTTTTGTGAAGATTCACATAAAATTCATGTTTTGTATTCCTGCTTTCCTTTTCTTTTTTTTTTTATAGATGTACCTAAGACCTGTTCATTTTACTTTTTGGATGTGAGGACTGAATTTGACTGCGAAAACTAAAAGACACTCATATTGCAGTAACTTGTCAATAAGATCTTAGCATCAAATTTGACACTAATGGGGATTATAATTGACCATTTCATCATAATATTGTATTCAATAAAATATGAAAATAACAACTAAGACCATAAACTCATCAGGATTCGAGTGGGCATTACTAGTGGGCATAGCTCAAGGAAATAGTGCGGCCATTTTACCATAACTTCTATACAACCAGACTTCTTTTTGCAACCAAGAGTCACTCCCTGCTGGCCATTAGAAAGAATACAGGTACAGTGTACTTCCACACAGGTATCACTTTTCAATCAAGGAAACTACATCCATCTTTTATATACCGTGAATGCTGGGATTGGACTTTTTTCGGGGTATGAATAAATTTGATTTAGGTTAAAGTTAAACTGTCTTTATGATTATCAAACAGACTATATACAGCATTTACAGATGCCATTACACTGCACATAATTTAACAATTCAGGCTCTTTATGTTAACTCCCAAGAAGTGTTAAAGTTGCATCTTTTTGAAGATTCTGATAAAATCAGACAAAGTCCTTTAAAGTCTGTTAAAAACAATCAAATGATGAACACTATGTGAAAAATGCATCATTTTATTAACCTGGACACATCTTCATTTGTACACCTCTGTTGCTTTTAATCATTAGTATTTAATTTAAAACTCTGGCTCTCTCCCATGTGTGTCTTTTGTCCTATCTCCCTCTGGACTCTTTCCCCTAACCCACAACCAGTCGGGGCAGATAGCTTCCCCTCCCTGAGCCTGGTTCTGCTGGAGTTTTCTTCCTGTTAAAAGGGAGTTTTTCCTTCCCACTGTTGCCAAGTGCTTGCTCAATTCAATGACTCTGATTGTTGGGGTTTTCTCTGTATTATTGAAGGGTCTTTACCCTACAATATAAAACACCTTGAGGTGACATTTGTTGTGATTTGGTGCTATATAAATGAAATTGAATTGAATTGAATTGAATTGAATCTTTCTGGCCAATAAAACATCCATCTGTGAACAGAGTTAAATTCACACTTGTGTGTAGTATTGATTGACATTTTTATGATCAGTACCACACAGACAAAGTTTATTTATGGTATTTCCAAAGCAAAGACAAACATATTAAAACATTTTGAAGGAAAACATACTAAATAAACAGAAACTTAATTCAAATGAAGTGAAGCATTATCATAAATCATTATGAAAATTTAAATGCCAGCATTAAAGCAAGTTATGGTGATTGTGCTGAGGTCTGATTTAGTGTCTAGTCGAAGATTTTTAGAGAACAGGCAAGTCTTTTAAATATGTCTACAGATGTCTTAACAGTGATTGGTAATTTGATAACAGCTGCGTTCCCATGATTTGTTAACCCAAGAAACAACTAACATGATCTGTTAGGAATTGGCAGTTCTGTACTATATTTAAAGATAAAAAACTGGCTTATCTAAAAAGAAAAAGTTATTAAATGGATTCCACAGCAACATTCATACTAACACTTTTTTCCCTCCATTTTATAACTCCTTTTAAAAATGCAAATAATTTTAGTCTAGACAAATATTTTGCATAGTTTTAAAAATAATCACCACATATGCTAAAATGACAGAAAGCCAGCATGCACTCACCAGTGTGAAGTAGAGGGTTGGCTAAAGTCACGTAGTGCACTCTCAGAAATAAAGTTAAACCATTGGCGCCTCTACAGGTACAGGTTAATGTACCCTCTTGTTGTAATAACTGGACTTCAGTGTGACTTTGTGTACCTAAGAATGGTTGTAATGTGTGAAATGTGACTTAACAATCCAATCCAATACTGTGCACACTGAGTTTGACTTTTTTTGTTTTTTTCTGGTGAACTACCTCATTGCATCATTGTGAACATCACAATACAGTCTAGTCTGTTTAAAAAAAGAGTGTGATCATGCCTGGATAATAAGTTGGTTATTCTTTTCTGATTGATTAAAGCCTGATTTCAAGTGACTTGCAGCTGGCAGATGGTTTCTGTTTAAAATCACACCATCTGTGTGTGGTATAAGCTCTCCATTAAGGCAGTTGGTGTGACCTAAAGTCAGCTGATAGACATCATCTTTTTCTTTGAAGTAGACACATAGTTTCAGGATTAATTCCATCAGTTTACCTATGTGTCAACTGCACGTTATATACAAGTTTTCATACAATCCACAAACACATCTAATGCATAAATCTGATATATGACCATAGTTTACATATAAAGAAGTTGTCAATTACTGTCAGTTACTGGGTTGCCTTCTTACTTATCTTGACATCTTCAGAGATGTTGGTGACTGTAGGATGCTTTAATTTCTATCTTTTTTTATTGTTTTTAAAATGCCTAAGCACCCAAACACTTGGTCATTTTTAGCGCAAGTCAGTATTATCAGGTAATAATAACAAACATTTTATTAATCCTGTATTTGGCAAATTCTTTTTTACTTTTTAAATATATGGATTGCAAAATTATTAGTCTTAAATATTAATTATTTTTTAGGTAACCAAATGTCTGCATTGTTGGTTTTATAGCACTTGCATTTTGGCCTAACACATTACAGCTCGAACCTGACCACAAGGTGATATTTCATATTAGACTTTTTAAAAATTTATTCTACAATATTTATTAGTGATACATGAGTAAAAACAAAATTCACAAAGATTTATTTACATTTCATAGCCTAGAGGATAAAATTTGTAAATCTATATAGCAGTGCTTGCTGCTATTGTTACCAACAGAGGGCAACAGTACACCTGTTTGCTATCTAAGCTATGGTGATAATGCCACATTGTCAACAAGAGCCGTGAAGAGGTGATCATCTTTTAAAAGCACATTTTGCATGCCAGTATTATACATACAATAAAGAAATAGTCTGTGCTGGACACTAACTGATTTTGTGAGATTTATTGTGAAATCTTTGAGAAGTACAATCTTTTTAAACTGGCTTCACTCACATCAGCACAGCTGAGAACACCAACAACTCGGACTGATAAAATGTTAAAGGCAAACTTAATCTGTTTCAAGCCTCAAGGCCAAACTTTACACATCTCAGTTTTTCATTGATCTAGCAGTTTGGTGCTCTGCTCTGTAATGAGTGTTACAGTCTCACAGGGCCATAAGAGGCTTTAGTGGTATATTAACTCTGATAGTAACAGCTTATTTTTTTTCAGTTTTCTCACAGTTGAAATGAGGCCACCATGCAGTCCAACCAATTGTGTTCAGTGCTGCTTAGTAAATCCAACTCATTTTCCTGATTTAAATAAATATAAAAACAGACCAGTCACACGGGTAAAAGTAACTACACTACTACAATTATTACACAATTACAATTTCTATTATTATTACAAATTGCAGAAATTAACCTCCATGGCAGGAAACAACCTTAGATTTTAGAGCAAATTTACAGTTTACTGGTGAACATATGTGCAAAGGCTATGCTTTGCTGCAGTGAGTCCTAACGGACTAGAAGCTTCACTGGTTCCCTGTACCTTAGTGGGTCTTGAAATAAGGTAAATAGAACCTCAGATGAACAAAAAACATTACATATTACAATGTCCCATTATTTATTTAAAACAATAAATTAAGTGATCATCAGTAAGTGGGACCACCTCTATAAAAGCAGAAGCTCTGGCAGTTTGCTAGTTTGGAGCATTCAGGTACATGTTGACACAATGCCAAGGAGATAGATCAGCAATGATTTTAGAGAAGGAATTGTTGCTGCCCATCAATCTGGCATTGGTTATATGGCCATTTCCGAACAATTTGAGGTCCATCATTCTACAGTGAGAAATTATTCACAAGTGGAAAACATTCAAGACAGTTGTTGATCTTCCGAGAAGTGGACTTCCCAGAAAATTCATTCCAAGATCAGATTGTACAATGCTCAGAGAAATCACAAAAAATCCAAGTGCTACATCTCTAAAATTCATGTCTCTAAAGTTCATGATAGTACAATTAGAAAAAAGAATGAATAATTATGGCTTGTTTCGAAGTGTTGCCAGGAGAAAGTCTCTTCTCTTTAAAAAGAACATGGCAGCACAGCTTAGGTTAGCAAAACTGCATCTGAACAAACCACAAGACTTGTGGAACAGTGTCGTTTGGACACATGAGACCAAAGTAGAGATGTTTGGTCATAATGCACAGCACTACATTTGGCGAAACTCAAACACAGCCTATCAGCACAAACACCTCATATCAACTGTCAAGCGCAGTGGTGGAAGGATGATGATTTGGGCTTGTTTTGCAACCACAGGACTTAGGCACCTTGCAGTAATTGAACTGAGCATGAACTCCTCTGTATACCAAAGTATTCTAGAATCAAATGTGATGCCATCTGTCTGACAGCTACAGCTTGGCCAAAATTGTACCATGCAACAAGACAATGATCCCAAGCACAGCAGCAAATCTACAACAGAATGGTTGAAAAAGAAAAGAGTCAAGGTATTATAATGCCCCAGTCAAAGTCCAGACCTCAAGGCTGTGAAATGCTTTGGCAGGGCCTCAAGAGAGCTGTGCAGAAATGAATGCCTGCAAACCTCAATGAACTTCAAGCAATGTTGTAAAGAAAAGTGGGCCAAAATTCCTCTACAACAATGTGAGAGACAATAAAGTCATACAGAACATAATTACTTCAAACTACTGTGCTCTCAAGAACTCCCACACTGGACTTCCCATTTCATAGAGCGCACGTGCAATATGGGGTAAACATTTTCCTTCTGGTAATTTTCAACATGTTTGTGAAGAAGTGGTTGAGATCATATATATAGAAATCCAATTTTGGATGTTTTTACATGTTTTGATTGTAGTAAAATACTTTTCTAGTATTTGAGATGTACAGCACCATGAACAACTTTAAGGCATCCTTGATTTTGATATCAAGCATAAAGTTATTTATACAATTTCCAGCAGACAATTTTCAACCTCCTGAGTAGCCTCTGCTGTGCCCCCAGCTGAATTGCAGGCAACTTCTGTGCAATGGGATTAACAGGAATTGGAGCCTTAAATGTTTTTGTTGAATAAACTATCAAATAACCACATTTCCTTTTGCTGTTCTTCACCTTTACCTGTGAGCACTGTTTCCCTGTTTCAGAGGGGATCAAATGTCCAAACATGTTTTCATGTGGTATGCAGTTTTTTTCACGTAATTGTCTTTTGTGTTTAAAAATTGATGAGGCTCCACAGGGTGTGTTTTTTTTTTCCTCTGTTGAACTTGATACTACTTTAAAAGAAGGCTGCAACCCCCTGATGTTGTGAGCACAACAAAAAGATCAGTGAATAAATTAAGATGGCCTCTTGAGGTTATGAAAACTTAATGTTGTACCTTAACAAGTATTGTTAGCTCCTTACATCATAAAACACTAGAGTGGGCGTGCTGTGAGCACTGACATGTCAGTGTTTTCTACCAGAAAGTCAGCATAAATGACATTCAAACAGAAGACGAGAGAATCAGAGAGATTAAATCACTTGTTACACTGTTTTGTTTGCAGGGAGCTCAACAATAACTTTATAATACATCCCTATTATCCGGAGTATTATTGAGGGTGGGGCAAGGTTACTGTGTTGCTGTTTGTCTTTCAGTTTCTCTTTCCCAAATCTGTTTTCCTTTGTTGGAACAGTGCCACAGATTTTACTCTTGTTTTTCCTCAGATGTGACACTTCTCCTGAAAAGAAACACTCTAAATACATATTACATGAGCACAAGCACATACTTTTCAGCAGTTTCTTTTTTATTTATCTATTTTTTTTTTTATGAAAACCTTGCAGCCCTTTACTTAAGATTAGCAAATGCAATCTTTTTGGTTGCCAAAAGAAGAAGGCCCCCATCTTGAACTCTTCAGTCTTCTTTCTGTAACTGTTGCCATTCTTAATGTGCCCATCTACAAGAGGACAGTCTCCTTCAAAGCAGACTGCTGTGGAGCAGTCTGGGCACTGGTGCTTTCTTTCCTTTCTAGTCATACAGAGGACAATACCTCCCCAGATACCTCCCTTTCCCTCCTCTCAGCTCTTTCTACATCCATGACAGTAAAGAGAGACTCCTGGGCTGTGCCTGAATCCTGCCGTTGTTTAGTAGCAGTGAAGGGCGTCTTGACGAAAGTCTCAGAGTAACGTTTCTTCAGCTCTGGGTTTGGGGAGAACAGGTATTCATACAGGGCTGCAGCCAGAGTCCCACCCATTGATGGACCCACCCAGTACACCTAGCATACAAGCACATAGAAAACACACAGAACACTGGTGATTCTGAGGCTGCACAAATAAAGGTCTACGCATCCATTTCTAAGATAAGCACTTGTTTATTTCATCATTTAACGTAAAGTCAACCTGTAAAGATGGGGGACTTTCAAGAAAAGACAAAACAAAACAAAACAAACAATGAAAAAATTATTTTTGAGATTAAAGTAATGAATTTACAAGAGAAAACTGCCAAATCTACAATAAAAAAACTTGTGGTGTTTTACTCAAAGAAAGATATTTTTCAATTTTCAAGCTTAAGTTGGAAAGGAATTCAGAGATCAATGGACCTCAAGATCATGCTGGAAGGAAAGTCACAGGATTACCAAATTCACTTGGATTCATCTTCTAGACACACTGAACATCTGTACAAAATTTCATAGAAATACAGTATATCCTACAGTTGTTGAGATACACTCACGTGATAATTTATGAAGGACACCTTGCTACTGGGTTGGACCCAATTTCTTCATAGCATAGATTCAACAAGGTGCTGGAAACATTCCTCAGAGATTTTGGTTCATAGTGACATGACAGCATCACACAGTTGCTGCAGATTTGTCGACTGCACATCCATGATGCGAATCTCCTGTTCCTCCACAGATCTGTGACTGTGGAGGCCATTTAAGTATAGTGACCTCATTGTCATGTTCAAGAAACCAGCTTGAGATGATCTGAGCTTTGTGACATGGTGTGTTATCCTGCTGGAATAACACGCCATGTCTTCCGTCAGAAGATGGGTACACTGTGGTCATTCAGGGATGGACATGGTCAGCTGTGGTAGGCTGTGGCATTTAGAAGGTTCTCACCTGGTACTAAGTGGCCCAAAGTGTGCCAAGCATGGTGTACCACACCATACCGCCACCACCACCACTAGCCTGAACTGTTGATACAAAGTAGGATGGAAACTTTGGTAACTCAAATAACTTTAAAGGCTCTTCCCATAGTGGCACATTTTAACAAACATTTAGATTGTAATGATCTTATGAGCTTTATCAACACATGTGGTTAACACATTCACTTGACAAGTGAAAGGTTGCTGGTTTGATTCCAACCCTTTGGGGTTACGCCAGGAAGGACATCAATGGAACTGCCGAAAGTAGCTTTTTAAAATTTTTCTTATTTTATCAATCATTATGTTTCAGAACCATCTGTGAAACTCCTGAAGTTCGCGGATGACATCATCATCATTGGTCAGAACGATGGCGAGTCCACGTACAGACAGGAGGTGGACAAGGTGGTCCACTGGTGAAATCAGAACCACCTGGAGCTGAACCCACTCAAGATTGTGGAGGTGATGGTGGACTTTCAGAGAAATTCCCCACCCTCCCCCCTCTCACCATCCTCAACAACACAGTACCTACTGTGGATCACTTCAGATTCCTAGGATCCACCTTTTCACGGGATTTGAAGTGGTCCTCACATATAGACTCTGTCCGGAAGAAGGCCCAGCAGAGGTTGTACTTCTTGCGGCAACTCAGGAAGTTCAACCTGCCATAGGAGCTGCTGGTCATCTTCTACACTGCCATCATCCAGTCTGTCCTGTGCACATCAATCGCTGTCTGGTTCGGCACAGCCACGAAGCAGGACAGGGCCAGACTGCAACGGACAATTGGGTCTGCAGAGAGGATCATCGGTGCTGATCTTCCATCCATCCAGGTCCTGTACATGGGCAGAAAGCATCTCTGCAGACTCCTCACATCCTGGACATAAACTATTCAAACTGCTGCCTTCAGGCAGGCGCTACAGAGCGCTGTTTACAAAAACCGGCTGCCACAGAGACATTTTCTTCCCCCAGGCTGTCACTCTGATGAACACTGTGAAATAACCCACTGTTATGACCATTCAGGTCATATGCACATTGCACTACTCAGTTTTTGCACTTTTGCATAGTTTGTATAGTTTCTTAAGACTTTTTGTAACTTGTTCTTTCTTACTTTTTGTCTAATATATATTGTATATACTGCCTATTTTAAAAAAAAATAAATAATTTTTTTGCATGCAGACAGCAAAATGAACCGGAGTCAAATTCCTTGTTTTTGTGCACAAACTTGGCCAAATAAAGATGATTCTGATGTTTGTTTTTTAAATTAAA